>JAQFXU010004105.1:0-14288 GCA_034693705.1 Spatulosminthurus flaviceps
ACAAGTGTGTAGAACAAGGGTTAGAAAAAATGTACATCTACAATTTTGTTACCATTTGGGAAGCATTTGTTGGTCATTACTATTGCAAAAAGGTTTTCAAAAATGTACATAAAAAGATAGGATTTTCCAACAGGGGAGGTCGACTGAGTTTACATATAGGAACAGGAGAAGCCCATAAAATTTAAGCAATATGTACGTAGCAATATATGCATAAAAAATAGCAGAAAATACGGTAAGAAAATATAACGGTCGTTGGGTAAAGGTTAGATAAAAATTATAGACCATTTTTTCTCCCTACTGTGTATGTTCAACCGTAAACATTACTTTTCCACCATTCCACATTTGACTTGTTGATTTAACATATTATTCCGCTTGGAAAATCTCATGTGGACTTGAAATACGATTACATAATGATTTAACAACCTTTCCAAGACAGTCGGCAAGCAAAATGTCTACTCGCTACTTTTTAGTCATGGTACATATTGGCATAGTCGAAGTACTTTTTTTCTTCGCATATCTCAACGAGTTTTCAAAAACCACTATAAAAAAAAAGTATTTATGTCATATTTCTTCAATAATTTTCTTGGCTAAAATTCATGTTGATTCACTTCATATATGTCATCTCCATAGAAACGGGGGAAATATTTCCTTAGCCTTTTGTTTTAGCCACAGTTTTTAATAAAAGTCTCGTGCATAAATGACACCCAAGTTTTAACAAAAATCTACTTGTTCAAAAAAATTCAACTTATAAATATCTCAGGAAATGAAAATAAAGATAACTTCGAGACAATAATCCATATCCAAATTAATTAGAGCTCCAAAAACTGTAAAAATTCTTAAAAAATGGTTAGTTCTTAATTTAAATAAGCAATTTATGTATCATTACTAGTAGAATAAATTGATCCCCGAATGTCAATTTATTTTCCAATGATACTCATTTATTTGTGGTTTGAAATAAAGAAATGAGCTTGAGAACAAATTTGACTTGAATTCCTTGAAGGGAATTTTCAAATAAACAGTAATGTGGTAAGGAACGTTTGGGTGGTCGTTAAAAGAGATTGAAAATAATTATCTGGAGGGTTTACAGTTGTACTATATATTGCACCACTACTCAAGATATATGTACACATAACTTGTGCGTATCCATTAAACGGAACAAATTTCAAGTTTGATCCAAAAGGGAGGAATATCTAGATTTTAATATGGGCCTCCGAGTTAGATTTTAGCCCTTAAGAATGTACTCATGTGGGGAAGGTGGATTTTTATAGTTATACATTAGTGCGTATCTTGTAATGACTATGACTTACACAGCTCCCGCCACTATCATTATTAGTCCTATTAAGAACACCTAGTTACATGCAATTTTCAGCTTGAGTTGTAGTCTGTATCGTTCTATACATGTGTGTTTCTCTCTTGTACATATTTTTATATCTATAAATAATATTTTCCCCCTTTATAACACTCTCCCATTCATTTTCGCATCCTTACTCACTCCACTAGTCTGTAAATAGTACGTGTCGTAGCGCTGCTTTTGGGAAAGTCTCACCAGGCTTAGTAAAAATTACGCTTAACAGCTTTTCCTCTACATTGCGCTTCTTACATTAAATTTCAGTTTTCCACAGGACTAAACCAAACCGCCTTTTTCCTTTTCTTGTTACTTCCTTATAAGAACATACACTCTTTTTCGTTTTGAAGAGAAAACTTGGGAAAGTGCATATTAATGTCTATCCTCTGCCTACAGTACAACATATATAGCCGGAGGAATTCTAAAGGATAGTATAAATCAAACGAAAACTCACTAATGCCATAATCTGCCAACTCCAAGTCCGAGGGTAGTCAAATATCTACATATGTTTTCTCCCATCCTATGGAAACTCTAACTGTAGGAATGTTTTTGGTAGGGAGCGGGATTTTATTTTATTGCTCCAACGCATGAATACTAAATTATTCAACGTTCCTTCTCCTCCTCCATGGGAAATGTTGCTATACTTTCTATATGTAAAAGTAGGGACGACGTGTATGTAAATACACACTCCTTCCCATGTCCCATGTCCCTCTCCTTAAGAAATACATATATAGTTTTTGAACAACCTGTGATTTCCCTCCATATTATTCCATACTCTCTGGGTGTTGTCATACATGGCCAAATCATAATTATTCTAGCTACTCCCGGACACATATAATTACATTACACTTGAAACTACCTCCACTACCACTCGGTAAGGAAACTTGTATTTCATCCTAACCCAGGATTAAAGCAGAAATAGCTTGGCTATAGTGGAGTTGAATTTGAAAAATCCCCTGTAATTGAGACGAGTCGAGGCTATTAGGATTATTATGGTTATTACTTTCATTACAACTCTATTACTTGAGTGCTACGATATATGTTGAGGTGGTGCTCAATCCTCTAATTATTTAATTTTATGGCCTTTTCAAGCCTAAAAACTACTTTTTGCCTGGAAAAAGCACGTGTATAGCGTTTCCTATAGCTTGTAGCCCTTCCATGCATAAACGTTGAATTAAAGGGTTTTACACCTACCCTCCATTATATACATAGGACCGTCTTATAAATTCGTCCCTGGTGAAGTGCATTGTAATCAATAAGCATCAACTGTCAAATAATGCGTGCTTGTAGTAATTAACTTAGAGAAAATTTACTACGATGCACAGGCACAGGCGAACATTCCAACTTCCCTCGTGCATGCGATAGAAATACTATACAAAATAATTGCTTCCGATACTTAATTATTTAAACATTACGGATGCAAGTGTAGGGTGTAGCTTAACGCTATGAGCATGAAATAAATATGTGAAAAAGCATGGAGAATTTGCTTGCACTGAGACGAACCTTTTCTCTCTGTGCACATTAAATAACCCTGTAATATATTATATGCTGCAGAGTAATATGTATATAGTATGTAATAGTATGTAGATAATGGTATAAGATTACAGTTAAAATATGCCAAGTCATTTTTTCATTGACTAAGATCATGAAAAAAGTTCAATGCAAAAATCTACTTTAGAAGATTACAAAAAGTAATATATTAGCGTTTCCATGAATTCTAATGCGTATGGCAAAGTTAAGCCGCTGTTACTACTAGGAAAATAATTATGCTGGAAATATTCATTGAACGATTCTCCCACATGTATGACGATGTTGAAAAAGAGATTGCAACAAAAACCAATTATATTAGAAGATCAACTTTTATAAAGAAGCTTTGATCTTTCATCCTTTGTATGTCTACTTTTAAATAATAAAAATTCCATATATTGAAATCATGAGCAGACGAATACTTGAATGCTCATGTAAGTTCCCTGAGGCGTCCGTGCATTACGTGTTTGCCAATATTATCCATAGCTCCCCAGCATGCTTACAAATATTCAAAGAAAGAAGTTATTGCAAGAAAATACTAGTTGGGTTGAGAGGACAAGGAAAACAAAAATCAGGAGAAAGACAAGGATATTATTGGAAGAGAAATAAAATCCATGGAACCTTTGCTTTTGGAGTCCGAAGATATATGTACTTTTGTGTATGTCAGGAGTAATAATACAAAAAATGAAAGATAAGCTTTCTCCAACTCGCATTCCATATTTTGGGATTGCTTTGACGGAATTTGATTTCTTATTTTTTTGACTCCATATCGTTTAGTGGTATCTTGAATGGGGAGAGTAGATCTTGCTTGGACTGAAATATTCAACAAGGGAAAATGTACTGTAATAAAAGGAATAATCCATGAGCAGTACAAAGAAGCAGATTGACGTCATCTATATTATGTATTGAGCTGGAAACGAGCAAATCATCTCAAAACATGGAGAATTTCCATAATAGAAACCGGATTTAGATCTTATGATGATTTCCATATAGGCGTCAGAAGAACTTGAGAAAAAAATCAATAGCTCAATTCAGAAATCAGTTTTCTATTCAAATTCAAAAATATTTTTGAGTCAAGGACCTGCTTCTTCACTTCAAAGCCTAGCAAACTTGTTTACAATAATCATCATACGCCTTGAATTTCAAGGGTTTCCTCTACCGTACTGTAAGATTCTCTTGATTAAATTCTTCTTAGAAATGTTTTTTCAAGAGTAAAAAAAGCAAATAATTTGTAATTTGTTTTTAACATATAAATATGTACAATAAGTATTCTTAGGACTTTCATAGATTGCAGCACTGATGCCGAGGTTAAAACAATTAAAACTGGATACTGACGTCAATTGAACTCCGCCCAATGGAATATCTTTGGTTATGACGACTATTTTTACTGCCCTGTACTAAAAAATGGGGAGAAGAAAGAGAGGAAAAGGAGCGTAAAAAATTCCGGAGTCATACAACTCGAGATAAATGTATATATAAAATGTTCATATGTCAGGGACAGATTTTTCTCCTAACTTCTTGACTGATTGAGTGGGTGCAATAAGGTTTCCCATGTATGAGCCTCACTGAGTAATTCTTTCATGCCGCTTCCTCCGGGGGCAATTTCTTTCTAACCGTGAGTTCAATATAGTAGGTAATTTTGAACGAGTCTGATTTTTATGGTGATTTTTATCATCTTCTTGGTTATACGACTTACAACGTTGTAATAATATGTAGATTCCCTCGAAAATTCTCATACATTTATAACGTGGTATTAAGATTTATACTTGAATGAATATATTGTCGCATCTTTTCTACCTACATGTACTTATCATGTGATACTTTCATGCTAACATGCTTTAAAATGTGACGCTTATTTTTTAATGGTTCGTATAATAAATATAAAGTATTATAAACGTAAAATAAGTTTTCTCATATTATTTTAAGTGTCCGGCCGGGTGCCACCCCAGGAAATATTCAGATGGTTAACTACCACATGGCCGCCTGCCACCTCGGATACTAAGGCCGTTAAGAAAATGGCAAACTGCCGAGCTAGAAAACTCACTTGTTGGCCAAAATTCCTAATGTCGAACTGTTTGATGGCCAAATTGACTGATTATCATAATCCTCAAAAATCATTTCCATCCATGACCGTCTGTCCCTATGGTATCTGCTATCAATAATAACTGACCATTTCTACGGAAGAAGCCAGTGGCTAAACCACTGGGGGTACAGGGGGTACACTGTACCACCTACTAAAAGCCCAGAGGGGTACCAGCATGTAATCTTTATCCCCCAGAAATTCTATAAATTAACAAAATATAACGTTTTTCAACTCAATGTTCATGAAAATTGGTCAAAATTTGCAAGTAAATCTTAATATTTCAATAAAAATCTCAAAATTTAGGCAAGAAAAACCATTTCTTCCAGGTTTTTTTAAATGTAGGCATAAATCATAAAATTCGCGACAGTTTTCAGAAAATATTCGTATGTATACACAATTTGAGCTGAAAATTCAATGGCCGGGGAGTACACATTATGACTTTGTACCCCCCGCTCTTGGCCTTGTGGTTCAGCGCCTGGAAGAAGCCATAGTAAGCTTCAAGCGTCGCATGGACAGTTCGTCGATAACATGATATTCGTAGACTCTTTGAACTACACCAACTTCACAACTGGCCTTAATGCTTGACACAACGCTGTGTAAAAACGATTTGTTCCACGTAAACTGCTATCCTGAGGCTCCTCTTTTTGTACTTTGGCAAACGCACAACTGACCATATTAGTGGTAGTAGTTGGCCATTGGAGCACGTGCAACAGGGTTTTTGGCTACGAATAACTTTATTGCCAGCCGCGTTTTTGGCCATTAAGAATTTTAGCCAACGGTGTAGTTGGCCAACAGGTCAGTCGGACGGGGTGACTACTGGTTAATGGAGCGGTTCCCGCGGTGGTTAATAGCCAGGGTAATAATTATTCATCAGGGAGAGGATGGTGTGGCACTTGTTCATCGGGAGCTATTGTTTTTAGCCATCAGGGAGGCATATTGCCGGGAACAATTTTTTCAGTTACAAAAACAAGAATAAGTTCTATTGAACATTTTAATGCATCTGAAAGCAATCACTCTTTTATTTGACTTTGAAGCTTCTATGTATATTGAATGCATTATCGACAAAAAATATGGCAAAAAAAAATATCAAAAGAGAATTCCTGGAGCGAGGATATTTTCCTAAGTATACAAAACAAAGTGCATTACTTTTGGAACAAAAAGCTCAGGGAGAAAAGCTATTGGAAAGTTGAAGCCAAGCAGTACAGAAGTTGGAGTAAGAGCTTGTGGCAAGGGCATCGTATACAGTAAAGGCTGATGGCGAGCAACCAACTGTTGATTCAGAAGATTGACTCTAGCCAAAGCTTTTGCATTAGATTTTACTCCCCGCAGCGGTCTTGTATACTTTCAAATGATATGGGACACTTTTCTCCCTTACGTTTTCTCCTATTTGTCTTTGAACCATTACAGTACCTTCCTAAGCCTAAATATAGAAAGTCATGTCTATAAAAAATACAAGGAAAGAGTACAGAAGAGAATCATTCAATATTCAACTACACGTACATCCTTACCATCCTACAAAGAAACGTGCATTTCATACGGGTGAATTTCCAACCTTGCTCCAATGCCCTGAGAGTGAAGTGAATGTGAAAGAGAAGCAACAAAAGTATTTTTATTTTTCTATAACCATGTATTTTTCTTCCTTACGAAATATTCTTAAAAGCTATTTTTTCAATCACACGAGTGTCAACAAGATTCCTATCCAATGTCATCTCTCACTCCCGATTTTTTCACTTTTCCACACACTATTTATAGGATTTTATCGATTCCCATCTGAATCCTTTCAACATACCTGGAAAGCCCATGCAGGTAAATATTCTCAAAAATTCCAGCTTCAAATGTCATTTGGTTTAAGTGCAATAATATTAAATATTCATCCGTTCAAATATTTTAAACGATAAAAGTAAAAATTTTCCAGAAGCTTGAATTCCCATAATATCAATCTCTCCTTCCTCTCCTCTCCTTACTTTTCATTGTGGAGTGAGCTAAAATAGTATGTTGAAAATTTCTCCAACCTCCTTATGTATCACAAGGCTCACGACAGAGTGCTCTGTTGATTGTCTCCCACATATTATTATGTTTTCACAGTGAGCATCTTCTGTTTTCGAAGGTAGCGGAGACGCCAGCTCAAGAGAAGATTTTCAAGAGAAAGAACTCACAAGAGTAGATTGAGGACGACAGAAGTGCTTCATTCCCTTTGTGTAAACTTTATCCTGCCGACCCGTCACTCCACATCTTACAAGTCCGGGCACCAGCCGTTCGATTTTTCCTACCAGTCCAATATTCTCTCTCCATGCCTCATCCCCCTATACCTCTTCCTACTATGTAGATATCCACACATATAAATTCCCGTCCGCCAAACGCTCTTACCTTCCAACCCATCACCAATATAAATGCTATTCGAGACAGGATTCTACATGCAATTCAAGCCTCTGCTCTGTGAGAATGTGAAGCAGGGAAGTAATTCTACAGGAAGTAATAATATATGGGAATGAAAAAATATAGACAAATCCATGATCAGAGAAGTAGATACACACACACACATACCCATTGATTGTGTCCTGTGGAGTAGACATCTCGCGCGGCCCTAATTGTAAGGTAACATAGCGGAAATTTTATTCCCTATTAAATCACAAAGTGCACAAGGAAGAAAGGTATGAATGTTGGAGTAGAGTGTAATAAAAGGGAAAGAAGTGATTTCTCTTAAGAGCTTTCTCCATGCTTCCTTGACTAGTATATAGTAAATAGTAGAGGGGAGGACCGTAAAAAATAAATGGCAGAATCACTATTATTTCTTCTACCAACCACACAACCACTACTACTACATCCTAAACACACACACTCTCTCCCGTAAGATTACAAGAGCCATATATGTATGAAGGACGACAGTCGACAACAAGTTTAAGTCCCTACGACCACTATATAAACCATAATGAGACAAGTTCCAAGCAAGAGTGCTCATCCTCTGACGGTTTACAATTCTGAGTTTATTTTATCAAGTTCTACTATTTAGGTAGGACCTCTGGTACACACGCTGGAAATATATCCAAGACACTATACATATACAGCTTCTTAGCTCTATTCATCTCGTCTACCTCATTTATACTCTCATTTACCCTTCCAGAGCCACCCACCATGTACGTATCTTAATACTGAAGGAGCAATAATGTTGGCGCAAGTAATTGTAACTGGAGAATACAAAAGCAACTGTGAAATTAGACAGAAGGGATCGTAGGAAAGTGGGAGAGTGAAGGATAGTGAGAGAGAGAGAGAGAGAGCGCGCGCGAGAGAGAAAGTGAGTGAGTGAGGAGAAAAATGAAACAACTCTCCGCTCAGGCTCGGTTGTCATCAAGTGAAGCATTAGTAGAAGAAGCAACTACTAGCTGTTTCCTTCCATCTCATACACTGCACACACTGTCTTCTTCAATTTTCTTAGCTCTTCTTTTTGAGAACCCGCAAGGTGGTTGTCAAGAGAAATAGATTCATTCTCATGACTTTTTCCACTCTTATGCTTTACATCAAAACTATACTTCCAGCCTTATCTTTACTTTCTCTTACCTCATCCATGTGTCTTTAGCGGAGCCGCCAAACTTGGGAGTCCTAAGAAAAAATTAGTTTTTACTAACATAGACATGGAAGCCCGAAGGTTGTTTTTTTTAATAATTATCTTTCCATATCCGATCTGCCATCTCGCCTTTTGTAAATACAATAGGCTCGTAGCAATAACTTGTTGGGGGCTTCTACTCTAGATCCTAACAAGTTTTTACTCTCCTAATATAATGACGGTTGTTGGATATGCCATGCTTTTAGACACCGCTCCAATTAGTAATCCTACTCATTAGTTTTGAATTAGCTTTCCCCAAGCGGTAACAATAGTTTCCGCCTGATACGGATCTAAGTAAACCTTTAAGTCTTGAGGTAAACCTTGAAGTGGAGGATGTTCTAGGAGCGTAATAATAACAAATGTAACACTAGGAAAATCTGCCTTTTAGAAAGACAATGACAAGGAAGTTTATTTACAATAATGGGAAATTGTATAAAAATGTGCTTGTTTTTCTCACCGAGAAACAGAGAATAACAATAATTTTGCGAGATTTGATGAAGCGATAGGAGAGAGAGAGAGGGGAAGGAGAAAAAGTAATAAAAACAAGTTGCATGAAAAATCGCGCTGAGGAAAAGTTTATGATTTTATGCTGCTTTTATATATGTATGTATAAATACATCACAAGCAAATGTAATGATGTTCACATAGCGCTCCTGGAATTCCCAAGGAAAATAAAATCTTTTTGTGGAAGAGATGAGGCTATTTCACTGCTTGGATTTGCTACATGTTCCTAGGAAGAAAGTACAAGTGTATAGAGTAGAGCATATTATGTAGAATACACTTGTGTAAATGTGAAGAGTATGCTCAATGCATTGTATATGAAATGTAGGGTTAAAAAGCTGGAAAGATGTGCTTGGGAGTGGAGAGGGCCTGATCAAAATCCACCCTAGAAATGTCATCCTTGATGATTCTTGTACCGCAGTCAGAATCCATTAAGGGGTAACATATGATTCCCACATTTCACACTAGCCAACAAACAATGAGCTTGATACTTCAACTGTCATCTTCTAGTGTGGCGAGTAGCTTATCATTGCATTCTAGATCCTTCCAGCAGTTCATGAACAACTGCAGGAAAAAACAGTTACGAAGAGAAAGCTGCTTTCTCCGAGACGTTTTCAGTTTATATCCAAAGGATTTTATCCATGTGAGCATATGAATCCAGGGGTCCTACAAGATAAGACGAGATTCTTGGCAAGCTCATCAGAACCATGCATAAATTTACACATATGTCTACAAGACATCAGATGACAGGCTAAGCCTCCTCTCTTATTATCCGTCTCATCATCAACCTCAGCACTCACATGAGAATCTCACCGTCAGTTATTTCCGGAATTCCTGATACTTGGGCAAAAAGTTCATTTAATTTCTAAAGTGCATTTTCCCCTCTTCACAATTACACTGTTCCCATTGGAGCTCCAGCAATATGAGATAAATTTTAAAAAACTTCTAAAAACAGTGATTTTTATGAGAAGTTTTGAGCCGCTTTGATTTGAAAGGCGGAAGTGCTAAGCCGCTAAGCGATGGAATGCATAGTTGTGTAATTTGGAGGAATTTATTATTTCCAAAGATTTCCTCCCTTGCTTCGCACCTCTCATGGGTTTTTAAAGAATTTGAATTATTATTAACATAAAAACCTAGCGATATAGTGTTGGTCTAAAGGAAAGCAGTAAATGTAAAAATATAAAGTTTTTGAAAGGAAGAAATTCAAAGCAAATGCTCAACTATTGGTACGGAATTCAAAACACTCCTTCAAGAGAAATACGTTATAGAATGTAAGACAAGCAAACTTTCCTTATAAAAATGCAATTCAAGCTATGGCGGTTACGTCTTTTCAACAAACCCTCCAAATGTATGTACATCCGCGCCTCTATGTAGCCTTTCTCAATTTCTAAAGTACCTTGAAAATTTTCTCAGCTACAGAAATGCATTGGTCCAGTTGTAAAGCATAAAAGTGTCAGACTGAAACTATACAGACTGAAGGATTAGATTTGGTCTTGTAACTCTCCCCTGGTTTCACTTTTCTTCCCCACTTTCACCACTCCTTGGTCTATTTCCCATTTTCCCTTCATCTTGTATCTTGTTCCAATCATAGCCAAACAATAATTTTTTTTCAACCACAGACATGTACACATTCGTTTGGACAGGAAAAATATAGTTGTCTGGTTTTGAGATTTAATTCTTTTTTTTGTTCCACTCATATTCCCAGGACTAAATCTTCCATTACATTTTGTTTCCTTTTTAGTGGAATCGTCATAAATTCTGTGTTCACTGAAAAAACTTTTCCCAGGGAATTAAAGTATTTTTGGAACACATTCTTCCCTAGTGCAACCATTACTACATATTAGAATCTATACACATAGATGTATGTATGATAAACCCCAATGGAACTACACGGTTCGTCCATAACATTTTTCCACGAGAAAGTCACCGTCTGAGTGAGACCGATTGAGTGATGAGAGGAGATGGAACGATGGAAGTAAGATAGAAAATACGTCATTCTTTTTTTGAACGTTAGAAAGTCAAACTTTCGCTTGAGATGTGTATTATTTGGAGAAAAGTTTTCTAAAAGGAAACAATTCCCTACAACTAATTTAACAATGACAATGAGACCGAGAGAGAGAGAGAGGGATAGCTTCAAATAAAGTACATGGACAACAGTTTCCTCCAACAGTCTAGTCCATTGTAAATAACTTTTCCCTTCCTCACGTGTGTTCCTCATGACTTTGCATATTGTCACGGGAAAAGTTTATACAGTCAAGGATGAAATCCTTTTTTTTACAGTCCTGACCATACCATTACTCCCCAGGAGTGCAAGTTTCAAGAGGTAGCTGGAATATCCAAATGAGTATATCTAATATAAGTTGATTTTATACGTATGGCAAATAAATTACGTTTGTAGCTGCATATATGAGTTTGAAATGGTGGAGGAGGAGGAGGAGGTAGTTGGAGAAAGTTGGAAGTCGAGTGTTCCTAATGTAAGTACAAAGAGTCTTGAGAAAGTTAAGTATTCATAATGAGGCCAAGTTGTGCAGTAGTAATGCATGTTGTAGCTGTAGTAGTTAGTTGTATTGGGTTGTGTTCTATATACATGTACACACTCAATCTTTCACGGGTATCTTCCTTCACTCCCTTCTGTATCTTATGTGTAACTCATCGAGTAAAAGTTTTCACAAAATTACACTCATTATAGACATGGTCTGGTCTACGTCCTTTTTATCCCCATTCAGTTAACATTTCTCTCTCTCTCTCTCTTCATGCATCCACCTTCCACCTTTATGTATATCTCATATAGAGAGATATTTTCTCCTGAGTGTAAAAGAGTAGGATGAGACCAGAAGAGGATGAAATATTCAAATGAGTAAGAGTTTTTCACCAGCTTTTGTTTATCTCGTTGGGAGAGACTCAAGGCTTTGATTACTCCCACATAAGTTACGAGCTCCGCAAGAGATAATCCCTCATCCTTCTATTTAAGTACTCTCTACACACTTCCTCACGACACTCACCTAGAGCTTTCCCTACCCCTACAATATGCTCCGGTATAACACTCCTTTCCCCAGTTTCCCATCTATTCGTAATTATTCTTCGTTCAAGTCATAAAGTTAGGGATTATTTCTGGATTTATTTTGGCAATTTTGTAATTTTTTAAAATTTGTAGGTTAAAATCATCATGTAAAGTGAAATTCTATATTTTTATAGGAGCATTTTAGCTCACTTCTGTATTTCATCCATGTATGTGAACAAAGCCGTGACTCTTCTCCCTACCTTTTGTATGTATCTTCCGGGGTTATTAGTGCGTTCATAATAATTTCTTTGTTTACTCGGTTCAAAAGGTACACAATGTAATATTTCTCGGTACTCCCTCTGAAACAATGCGAGGCAATCCTTTTAGAGAGTTATAGGAAGTGAACTGTAGTAATTGAGTATGAAAAAAGCTGGGCATAGATGCTGGAGCAATATAATGAATAGGATCTAGATGCAAACTAAAACATTGCATTTGAGCAGGTTTAATAAAGTTAGAACTGGGTTGAAAATTGTCAAGGTACATGGGATCCTACGTGACTCCGAGTAGCTCACATTGTAGTAAGGATTTAGAATTCTAGGAGTGTCATCCACAAGGTACTTGTGTACCTATAAGGAATACCTAGATATCCACATGCACTACCTGCATATTGTATCTAAAATAATGAGATGTGATCCGTTCGTGCAAATGAATGAGCATAGTATAAGAGCAATAAGAGGAAAGTCCAAGCATAACTAGGAGCAGTGATCCAAGATTAATGGCAGTGATTTGATAGATGGTCTCTCCAACTCACTCTTCCCCTGTCCCAACATAAGCTCCATGTCCCAGGAGATTTTCTAATCCTAACTTGACTGTTAGAGTGGTGGTAGTGGCACAGTATGAGCGTACCAATATTGCTCAGAAACCTGTACTACTACGAGTAGAAATGATTTAAACTTGAGTCTCAATATATTCTATTTGGTTGTCACAAGAAACTATTTCCGTTTTCCAACTTACTATTTTACGACTTGGCAAAAATTTGCAAACTTAAGCAGTAGAACACCTTTGACAAAATCAAGTTTCACGTACAGTTTTAGTGAGGTTAGACGAAATTGTAATTTCAGCAGAAGTGTGTAGAAAATTGAAAGGAGATTCCTTTCCCCCATATTAAACTTTCACTTCTACTTTCCAAGCAAAATCATTTAGGTCCAAGTAATTACTTGCCACTCTAATGGCATAGGTAAAAAAATCATTTACAGGTGCTTTCTCTTGTCAGTAAAAATTAGAGAGGAAATTCACATGTAATTTGCTCGCTCTCCAACTTCCGCCCTACACCAATTGAGTTTACCACACAAGATTTTTAATTTACTCCAAATGGGGTCAAACAAATATATATCTCATCTATGCCAGGAAGTACGAGGAAACCAAACTATAATTTCAAAAATTGCAAAACGAATGATTTCCTGTCTACAAATTCTTTTTTTCCATGACGTGATAGACCAGAATTTCCAAAGGAGCTTCGAGTAAGTTTGTACACGTGTTTACGTGTAGAGCATAGAGATTAAAAAATAAGGTTCAAAAGATAAATACCATGGATTGTGACAACCATTGAACACAGGCTATATAGTAACTAAGGACCATCGATACTTGCCCACTTTAAGAAATAGGAGCTTAAAAATACTTAACCTTTATTTACCTAGAGAAAGCCAAGTAGTAATCCCAAAATGTATAGCAAACTGAAGAATACACAAGTTTAGTCATTCGTGTGTAATTCCTTGGATATTAGAAAACCTCAAAGGAGGGAGAGCGAAACTGGTAATTAGAAATAGTTTTCAAGCCCTAGTTTCTTTGTGGAGATACATGTGGTGTAAAAAGTGGTTGGAGTTGGTGAGAAATAGGAAGTTCAGTATAAGCAAGTCGAAATCCTCAAGGGCTTCACTTCAATTACCAAACCTTACACTCATTTCCATTCAAACTTTTTCCATTGCGGAGTTTGTCATTTCTACAAACATATACATATGTACGTGTATGTGTTCTACACAATAGATTTAAATACACGTTGATACATACATGTATCTTCACACAGGGATGAAAGAGATGATATAGCTATGACTCAAGCAACTCCTATTTCTACTGATGTGATGGTAGTACAATCAAGCCTGTATGTGTATAGGTGTAACAGCAAATGACATACTTTCACTCGTTTTCTAACATTTGCTTTCCCTAGCTCTGA
>JAQFXU010004106.1:0-14283 GCA_034693705.1 Spatulosminthurus flaviceps
TCTATGTTCAAGCTGCCTCCGAACCGTTCAAAATCCTATCATATTCAGATTTCAGATTACTCATGATAATATTTCTGATGCTAGAAGCTAGAGGTAAATACAGAAATGAGCGTACAGTGTACATCAAAGAGTTGTACACACGCAGGCTAGAACAATGTATTAAGGTTCGGTTCCCGCTGTTACGTTACAAGCTTAGGGGAATTTCAGCTGGAATTTTCTGCTGCTCGTTAATGAATGAATGCGTGGAACTTATGCAACCAAATGTGCTTATGGGTCATTAACTGACGTGCCCATGACATAACCAGGACCATAAATATCCAAACGAGAAACCAAGATAAGTGTTTTTGCTACACTATAGATAAAGTAAGGGCCTTCACTTCAACAATGCAAGGGTATTCTCCCGAAACAGTATTAAAACTGGATTCCCAATTCAAAGCGCAAAGCTTTCTACCATTAGGGCTTTCTCCCCATATCCACTCGATCAATCAACAGACTTGCTTTACATGCCCAAACTAAATACTGCAACAACTGATTACGGTAACGAATTAAGTTTTTTATACTAATATACTCATGTTTAGTAGTTAAGAATTTACAGTTTACAGGTGGCTGAATGGTTGGACTTGGAGGATGCAAGCCAACTAGACATGCAATAAACATTAACATAAATAAATGAATACAAACCCAGAACTGCTGAAAACAATTAAGCTCAATAACATTATCAGTTTCATTTATTGAAAAAACATTTACATACACCAATACATGTATACAGAGACGAAAGAGTTAAAACTAATAATCAAAATTAATTCGAACAGGAATCTATGCGTTCTGGACTAAAATCTAAAATCCTAAAACCGACATGTCTTCAGTATTTGAAGGGAAAATATCGTCAGTATTTTCGTCAATGAAATCTTCTAATTTAACCTCCAATTTTTCTTCAACCTCGAATGAATCGTTGAATACCATAGTTCCGAAAGGGTTACTAATGTCGGTGGCTGTAGGAATAAAAACAGCGTTAAAACAATCACTGGAATATTGACAAAGGAGAAAGAGAGAAAGAAAATATTTATTTCACTGATGCCATAATGGCGTTTGCCTCGCGACACAGTACATAATTCATAATTGATTGAGTATTTTTAGGGGTAAAATTATTTTAATTATACAAGTGATTGAATGCTATTCTGTATGAACCACGAATCGCTGAAATGATAACTTCATTGAGAAGATCTTTATGTAATTTGTATATCCTACGTCGTTTCGTTCCTAATTTCATAAGCGATTATTAGTCCTGGTCCAGACTCATGACTCGAAAACTTACCTTTATTTGCATAACCACTGAAATGACCTGTGTCCATGTTCTCAGGTTTGCTCATATTGGTCGCGGAAGTTTCACCTACTTCTTCATTACTGATGCTTGCTATAGCCAGTTGTCCTATTATAATTCATTACAATTATAAAGTTAATACTAAAAACAATAATCGTTTAATTATTTATACATTTTCTGGGACCTTGAAGACACAAGTTTGCAGATTATTCAATCACATATGTTTGCTTTTAGGACTTACTGATATGTATTCCAGAAATGTGATCCACCATGCGAGCTTTAGTTTTGGCAGTATAGTAGCACTGATTGCATTTGAATTGACCATTTTTAGTTTTATGAAATTCAAACCCCTTGAATTGAAAGTTTTTGTCATCTACTTGAACGAAGTGCAGTGCAGGATTGTCATCCACTATGAAATCAAATAAATTATACTGAATCATAGTAATATGTACTACATATAGATATAGTAATAGTAGCTATAATTTTCTAAACAAAAAATAGTGGCATATTCTTTTCGGATTCTGCTCTTCAAATGCTGTCACCGCCTACTGCCAGGTAGTATTATAAAGTTCTACCGTCCCATTTTGATCTGAACATCAAATTTTGATCCCAAAAACTTACCTTTACAGCCGGGTATCACATGTCTTTCAATACACTTGTCATCCCCAATCCACCGCTGGCAAGAGCAACAAAGCCAACCAAGCACACCCCTTTTCTTTTCCTGATGTATTTCCGTTGTGTTGTCAAACAAAAACCTTTTCCTCCCAACTTTCCGTGTTCGTTTTTTCATGTCATTGCTCCAACTGAATTGCCTTACATCGACATTATAATGGTCTGGTAGCAGAAGCATGTTTGCCTTTTGTATTGTTCGTTTTCTTGCACCTATAGCAAACAGAAAAATTATTTTTGAAGACCTCGGTAGTATAAAATATAACATTATGGGCATCTACGCCAAGCAATACATAATTCAATTAAAATAATAGTTTAATTAAATCAGTTCAATAAACTAGTTTCAGTTTTAGTTTGTTTCAGGACAGACTTACTTCGACATTTTTCAAAGTGTGGTTCCAAGTGCGACACATGATTGAATTGTTTTTCACAAGCAAAGCATACCCACTTCAACCCCTTTTCTTCAAATATAAACCTCTCATTGTAGATATACCTATGAGCTGTAAGTTTTCGAACCGGGTGCTTTAACGTTCCCCACCACTCCAGGTTACTATCCGTTGGAGTCTTGGCCAGGTTGTTAGTAGTATTTACTGTTGGCATAGCCTCCTCGTAGCTACTCCTTGAATGAACATAAGATGCTGGTTCGCCGAATTCTTGTAACAATTGGTGTTGAAAATTTTCATTTTCATTAATGAAAAAGTTGTCGGAATCTTGCACAAAATCTGGCGATGTGATGACTGGAAAATTTTGTTGTTGAACCAAACTATCCAAGGAAATCGCTTCAGTAAAAATATTTTCCTCCTTCACTTCCACATTATTTTTCGCACAAGGCTCGATTGGTCCCACCAGGTTCCTTACAAAGTCATTTTCACACCTTTCATATTTTTCATGACTAAAAGAGTTCGATGAAACCCCAGGTACTTTCAGCTTGTTTTTCCAACATACCCCATCAGATCGTTTGAGCGCCACATGAGGTAAATAATCTACGGATCGTAAAAATATTTCTGAATCACTACAGAATAAAAGTACTCGGTCTGAATATACGAGATCACCAACCAAGGAATCAAGGAACCAATAATGTGCATACGTTTTTAACAATAATTACACCATTGTAATGATCTATGATGTAAGTAACTATACTTACGTCGTAGAGTAATCCCACGAAAGTACCCAACCTTCTTGGAATTGTAAAAGTATCCCTCACATTCGCTATTTTCTGAATGTATTCGCTCTTCATCCCACAAACCTTTGCTTTTGAAATCTTCCAAAGGCTTTGCTTCTTCTTGACTTAGAACTATTCTCGCGGTCATACTTGTCACTAATTTTTTCAATTGCTCCTGAATAGTTTCAAGCTGTACATTCAGATCATAAACACTCTCCAGTACCGATATACAAGGCGGGCAGAATGGGAATATTTCCGACCGAAACTCAAACATTTTACCATCTTCAATCTTCCAACACATGCATTTAGAAAACGTATGGAACAATTTTGTTAGCATTTCCTCACAATGTGAGCCTGATTGTGACTTTGAATTTATAGCAGCCCCACAAGTCAAGCATTTTGGTGCTGGTATTGGAATATCACTTTTTATTCCCGTTTCTTGAGAATGGGACATTCCTTCCATACTCTTCCAGCCTTCCAGCCCTGGCACTAAATAATTCAATAATAATTCATTAAAGGAACATAATATACATAAGTCTTATTTCCTTATTTACTCAGGGTGTAAATATGTTACTGCCCAGTTATTTTACTAATTAGCGAGTCGTGCGTTTATAACCGCAAACACACATTTTCCACAGAGGCTCCGCTTGAAGACAAAGTTTGTCGTTATAAGGGTGAAGACGAAAGGGCTAATAAATAATTATTATATAGTTTACAACTGTCTGGAAATCAAAAATAATTATTGAATAATTAATAGCTTTGTCGAGATCCTGATCGTACAGCTAGCAGAAATATGTATATATATAAAAAATTAAAGTTTTTTCATCCCCGCCAGAAGATTGTTCCCCAAGGATATATTTTAAGATCCCACTGGAAAGTTGTAAACAATAGATTCCAGAGTAGATTCCCCTCTTATGGAGATAGATGACTGCTAACAGTTTCGGCGTCCCGCAATCTCACATAATGCAGATCAGAAATCGGAAAATTGTGACTTTGATGCCCACTGACCCCCTCATTAATACGGGTCATTTCACTTCAAATTATAGAAAAATCGAGTCACCCCATTTATTTTTTCAAATGGCCGCCAGCACCTATAGTAGCCATACTCATCCACGGCGATTTTTAACTGGTGATCAAAAATGACCACTATCAATAACATGGCGGTCCAATGAGACCAATAGTGGTAAATTTCAGCGAAAAATAGCCGTTATTATGCTTACTGAACAACTTAACGTCTTCTTTTCATGCGTTTTCTCAAATACTGACGTACTCATTTCCCATACGATCGTATCAATTACGGATTACGGCACTTCTGAGATAAATGCCAATTGCCAATGAAGATATAAAACAAGGAGACAATTAGGATGAGGATAGAATAGTTTTGAAATTTTGGCTTGAATTAGGAAATTATAAGTACTTTTATGGAAGCAACAAGCAACGTAGTTGGTCAGTCACTACCTTTTGATGCTTGTCTATAATGTCTATGGTATACAGAGCTGCATTGCATCGTAATATAAGTGACCTGTACGTGTAATTTACTTTAATTAATTGTAGCATAACTTACATTCGGCAAAAACCTCATTTTGAGGGTCATAAAAAAGTGGGCATTCGGTTGAAACTACTTTAAAGCACTGCTTTCTTCTGCTTCTTTGAGCTGTAGATGTTTGTGCCTGGCTCTTCTCGCTAGTGCGACCAGGGAAAATAGAAGGAATAATGTTTTTCTTGAGCACTTGTTTTGTTGTCAGTCCAAGAAGTTCGCCTTGCAGATCCCTCTCGTAGTCATTTGTGATAAAATGGTCAGAACATATTCTTGCATGTTTGATATTAATTTTCTGTCTATTACATTTATTTTCCCATGCTTCGCTGATCTGTTTGTCCTTCGGGAATGCGTGAAATAATAAAGATTTCCCTCGTTCCCGTTTAGCTAGCTTTGTGTTGGTACACTCAGCAACAGCACAACTGTAAGGCATTTTAAATAACCACAGAGGCGTTGAATGTTGTTTGGGGAATTACCAAGTATTTTAAAAATTAAATTGGTACAATGCCACGCTATCCAACACTGAAAATATTTTACAACATAGACCCAATGAACATTATACAGGGCAGGGGGTAGGTGGCTTAGTTCAGAGATATTCCATGCGTGTGTTGTGTATATTCATATATTCCACATCGACGTCACGAATGCTGCAAAAATTCCCGCCAATTCCAATTTTATTAGACGCGGATGCCCAGGAAAATCTATCCTCTGATGCCCTTTAATTATTCAATTTTCCTTGTAGAGGATTGAGAGTGAAAATGCTTAAATGAATGTTAAATTAAAAATAGCAAGTTTCTTTGTTCCTGTAGTAATATTAATTTTGCATCAAAATTCTTGAGTATAGTGCGAAGTATCTGAACTTTATTCAGCATTATTCTGAGAAGAGATACACATATTAGCAGGGCTTTAAAAGTTTAAAACTAACTTTACTTTCACAACCTAGTTAAACATAGAGTAATTAACCTAATAACAAGAATCCATACTGTAGCAAATCGTGTTCAACCTGGTAAACAGTTCTGTTGTAATTGGATTATTTTACTCTTTTAGCACTTCAGTTTCATTGTTAGAGTTTTGTAAAATGTCCACTTAGAATTCGTTTCAAAATTATTGACTAACTATACCTCAGCGATCCTGGTGCGGTGTATTACGTCCTTGTTTCATGCGATTTTTAGCGAAACCGCTCTGAAGTCAGGTAGTAATGCACTTTGCACTGCTCCTTATTATTTATCATACATAAATCACATGCTTATTAATTTTAATAACTAATCTAGAAACAATGTCATTGGAGCTGATCAGCATTCGGGGGTATCACCAGATTTATTAGTTGCCTGGGAATCACAGGGTAAAATTACGTCCTTGCTCAGTCTGTCCTTCACATACTCGGGCTAAATAAAAAAAATGAAACCACACCATTAAAAACTGATAAATAGAAGACAGGCTATATATATGAATTTACGATTGGGAGTTTTACTATACAAAAAATTTCGTTATATCAAAGGATAAACAAACTTATCAATTTAATCGAATCTCAGAATGCCTTACAGTAACAAACCACCAACTGTTGGGCCGAAAAATTGTCCGACTTATAAATCCCATTTCACCCGCCGGAGCAATGATATGCAGATGTAGATGAGCAATAGTGTGAAATGGTGGCCAATGATATCCTAGTACTTTCGGTATATCCTTTAAATTGACTTGTTTTCCTTCAGCTTCATGGTCCGCTACAATTTTCTCGTTTACAATCTTCTGTCCAATCTCCACAAGACGATCTACTAACCTGATATGAGTAGCAGTTAATACCTTAGCACTCTTTATATGCTCCCGAGGTGCCACCAAATAATGGTATTTAGCTGCAGGACGAATGTCCGGAAATACTACAACTTCATCATCCTAAAAATAATTAATTGTAGTGAAGTTAAAGTAAACACATTATATACTATTATACATCTATATCACTAAAATCTTGTCAGATGCTTTACCTTGTACACCAAGCTCGTCAAATCTTGTGATCTTTCATCGGCGATCCGACAGAATAAGCACTTCTCCCTATTATTATCTTCCCCATCCGGAGTTGTCAACGAAGGTCTCCTTTGCTGGGTGCTATCAGCAGACATTCTTCGTGTTAAACCAAGCTGCCCCAACTCAACTGCTCTATATTTCGTGAAAAGCTGCGTATTTTTTCCAACTGATTTAAGAGTTATGTACATGGAGTTTCACTCTGCAATCCCCCCTGTGTGATACAATTTGAAGAAGCGTCAGAGGTTATTTATTACATCAGCAATTTCACATTAGATCTCTGATTGAGAGTCTATGGTAAGTCAATACAAATTATTGCAGTAAAGCTTTGCGCACTCAATCACTCAACCACAGTTGTTATATAAGAGCCCGAGACCACAATAATTCGCTAACTGCTCCCAACCCAACAGTGTAGTGTAGTGAAACTAAATATCAATTGCATACACGTTGCTTCTAATTTTGTATTACGTGTATTCATGTTACTTCCCTTGTTTTCCCAACTAGATTTTTAATTTTAATTATTTCATGTATTATTTTGTCTAAATATGACATTTTAAATTCACCGCAATACTATGTTCCCAATTAATAAAAAAGAGTCTTGGGCAGGATATTGCTACAGGTGTTATCGCATGTGAGCATTGCAAACTGCCCCTGTATGTGGTTTTTAACCTCATAACTACAGTATGAAGTATACAATATATTCAGCACTAAATGTTAGATAAGATAATAAAAAATAAATGCAATAATTAATATTATGTTGCAATGGGTGCGTGTGCAGACATTATTTCGGCATGTAATTTAACTTGTAATACAATTATTACAGCTCAATGATAGAGGCATTTATTCCATTTCTGTCGATTCGACGACGACTTAATTACTAAAACTAATTGGAATGCTTTCCTCAGTTTCTGCATTAATTGAGTAAAATGTTTAATAAATTATTATTGAATGGATAAAATTTTTAAATAAGGATATGGGATTATGGGATATATATAAGTAATAGGTTACACTGGGGGAGTGTCCGAGGATTTTTATTATGTATAGGGCTACTTTTCCTCAAATAGGAATGGCAAAACCTTTTTTTCTTGCAGAGGGTAAAATCGGTTTTGGGTATGTACTACTGGACAAGACATACAATTTGGTGGTGGTAGCAGGACGGTCACTTGCATAGTACGGAAGTTATAGAGGTTTTTCGTGGATTTTAGGTGCATTCGTATAAAACAAAATTACTCAAAAGCTGGTTGACCGATTTTGATGAAAATTTCCCAGGTCAGGTTTTGAGCAAATTTTGAAATTCCGAAAATTAACCTCAAAATTTTGATCTCTTGTTCTAAATATTAATTTTCTCATCAAAGAAAAAATCGATATTTTGAAGAAAAAATTAATATTTAGAAGAGATCAAAATTTTGAGGCTGATTTTCGGAACTTTAAAATTTGATCAAAACCGGACCTGGGAAATTAAAAAAGCTATAGAATGGTGAAAGTTTCGTCAAAATCGGTCAACCAGCTTTTGAGTAATTTTGTTTTATACGAATACACCTAAAATCCACGGAAAACCTCTATAACTTCCGTACTATGCAAGTGACCGTCCTGCTACCACCACCAAATTGTATGTCTTTTCCAGTTGTACAAACCCAAAACCGATTTTACCCTCTGCCAGAAAAAAAGGTTTTTGGCATTCCTATTTGAGGAAAAGTAACCCATAGTACTTCCAAATAATAAAGATTTTGTCTTGGATGTATGGAAAATACATTTTTTCAAATAACGTCACCTATACTATACCATACCTTCTTTCAAGGATAATATGAATGAATGCGAAGCAAACGGGCTATGCTTCTGTGGGAGGACACTCTACCAAACATTAATGAGTTTGATGTGATGGGATGTTCAGCTACTAGACTTAAGTAAGGTTTTATTATTTAGATCATGCCTTAAGATATGCCAATAAATTATAAGGTTATTGCCAAAGGCTGAGTTATTAGTAAGCACGTGATGTCGACAGCGTTACAGGGAAGTCGATTCCAACGGGTTTAGTTTTTAATCCAGTGAAGTTGTTATATGGCGAAAAATAATGTGATAAAATGACAAATAAATGCAGCCCCAATCCGAACATGTATTCTTGTGTTTGTGAAAATACTGGCACCTGCAAATGGAATAGTTGCTCATGAAATACATATATTGACTTACGAATGGATGTGACCTTAATGGAAAGTGCATTAGAAAAGATCGCTTCTGTGAACGCAAACGCGACTGCCGGTTCTGGATGGCAGTGATAAAATTACTTTTTTGTCGTTGTCTCTTTGGTTACCTGCAACAACGAGGCCTCTTGCAGTACCACAGGTTATTTCTCCTGTATTCATTAGATCCTTACTCAAGTATTTATTTCCTGGAAAGTGCCACATTTTGTGATACGCGTAAGTATTTATTTTCAGCCAGAAGTTATGCGTAGTGCTTGTAAATGGACCCACCCGTTCTACAAGAACATTTATGGTTAGCAATTTGTTTGCAATAAGTGGAGAAATTATTGCTATTACGAGCTATTAATCGTGCAAGACTATTTCATTTTCTCCGTATCTTTTTTCGAATTCTTATCTATTATTAGTCTTATTATTTTAGCATCTTGGTCATTCCGCACTTAAAAAATGAAATATCACGCATTCACACGATGTTTTTTTTCTTGAATTTTTTTCCACGCGTATAGCCGAGGAAAGATCTTATCTTATTAACTAAAAGCTTCGTGATGATGATGATGATGACGGTCGTCAAGTATGCACATTAAATAATAATGTTATAAAGAGGAAAAAGCAACGCCCTGATTCTATTGGACATTTTTTACAGAAAGTTGCAAGAATTGCAAAAAAAGTAATTATTATTATTTTTTTTACTTCAAAACAAACTGTATTGAGAACGTTCCCATCCGCATCCTGTGGATGACTCATTATTTTTGCTAAAAGCTTCGTGGTCTGGATGTTGATGATGACGGTCGTCGTACATGCACATTGACATTATGTTGTAAAGCCCAAAAAGCAACGTCCTGATTCTATAGAAATTTTTTACTCAAAATTGCAAAGAATGGCAAAAAAAGTAATAATAATCAGTATTATTACTTTTATTTTGCTAGAAAACAAACTGTACTGAGAACGTTCCCATCCGCATCTACGGATGGCCTAATTGACTGTATATACAAATAAGAAATAAACAAAATGTTTCATGATTGTCCTTTAGAACTTTCATTTGAAAATCTTACGCTTGTCAAATAATATAACATGAAAACAATTTTTGTGAAGGTTCCCAAGCGCAATTTTATAACCAACTGTATATATATGTTGATATATGCACGTTTTGCTTCTTCTGGCCGTTTTACGGTCTTTCATTGAGAAAGTGAATGTAGTCCTGCTGCTAATGTTTGCAGTTTAGCGTGTCGTCCAACCTGGCAACAAAACTGCCATCTGAGTAAATAACCCAAATCCGCTGATCTTTCTTATAAGTCTAGTGAAGAGTTGCTATCTAGTCGTATATGGAAGTTGACAAGGTACTCAGCATTCGCACGCTGGACGCTAATAGCAAATGGGGCACTTGGGTGAAAGGTAAAAGCCACCAACCTCCTACCAGAAGAATGAGGGGGAACTCGGGAAAGCATGCCGGCATGAATTTGGAACTTGTACAGATTAGAATCCCGACCATAAAACCTACGATACACAATTAACTTACAATTAGTAAACTGAAGACAATTCATTGGTTTAGGGTGCTTTTTGCAAGAGAACAACCTTATTGGAATTTCACCACAAGCCTTGGGTCGCTCCATTGAAGAAACTCGGTGATCGTCATAGGAAAACAAAGCCTGGTCTAAATACGGAGACGCACTATAAGACTGTGCGCTGATGGGAAGCTGTGCAAGTATTCGCCTCGTAGCTTCTACAGGCCCTCCGAATCTAGCGCTTGTAATTGTCTGTCGGAATCTGCGGTGTATCTCTCTATAAAAATTAAACTTTGTAAGCATAGTTATAAGGATGTAGAATATTTAAATTTTAGGAGATGTGAATTTGGAAAGGATCTTCAACACTTTTCAAAATGAGCTTTTACATAATCTAGAAAGTATATTACCTGGCATGAATATTATTTGAAGGAGAAGAGGAATATCTTGCTTCCTGGCTAATGAAGTTATTTCGAAAGCAGTCGGAGAAATTTTCAAACAAGTCTACAAACTGGTCACTTGTATTTTCAAAAACAGTCACGATTTCTGTTCTCGGGATATTATATACCACTAAAACACAATGTTGGGAATTAGGCTCTTGGCATTTAAGAGTAACCACATCCTCACTAGAATATTTCAAAAGTAGATGATCTTCATCCAGTAGTTGCATTTTCCAAATCCGCAGTTTCCTCAGCTGTTCATAGTACTGGTGAAATCTACTAAGCCCACTTAAGTCACCCTTTTTTGCAAGACTGTGAGCTCGCTTAAATACATAAACAAGTAGCCGATGTTTCAGGGAATTCATAAACATTTCCTCAAATGGTGTAACTGATCCAAATAATCTACTGGAGTATATCAATTCGTCGTCTTCATAGCAAAATCTTCCAATAGTTCTTACTTCCACTAGTTTATCGTCCATAATGTGGAAAATGTGAATAGTTTGATGCTGAACGGAAAGTATTGCTAAAGTATTATTATATAAGTAAATCCCTTGATTGTGAGATAAAAATATTTTATCAAACTTAAATGCACGAGAGTCCTTTAATCTTCCATGGTTAATATCCACTAAATGTATTGTGTAGTCCTCTAGTGGCGAACGAGGATTTGGATCTACGGACTCGTTATTGCGGTATATTTCATGAAACGGGGGATGGGAAGACGGGTCATCTTGGATATAACTTGTAGAACCCACAATGATAAACTGTGAATTTTCGGTGAAAAGACTACATTCCCGATTCAACTGTTCGCCAGGGGGAGCCACACTGATTCGAAATTTCATCTGGAAGAATGCGTCGAATATATTTTTACGTACGTTCATACTTGTGACATCCGAATCTTCCGAACTGATCTGATCCAGAGAGTATTTCTATAGCAAATTAAAGACACGGTTATTCAACTTGACGACAAATACCATAGTTTTGATATAGTATTTGATACCATATTTATTACTTATTCCCTCATAATAATTTTTTACCGAATTTTTGGCCGTTGGTGTCCGCTTGGCAAATAAATGGGCTGCAGCTTGAGGTCCTTTGAAATTGTAGACCTCAATAGACATTTGATCAGCAGAGAAGGCAATAAATCGTGTTCCGTCTGGAGTGAATTTTCTTAAAAAGCATGGCGGTTTATCTACGTTAGTTACGGTGAAATTGGGAAATATACTCTGGTACTTTGACCGCTGTAAATATTTTTCCATTCCAATCCTACGGCCAGGCAAAATCTCCCGAATTAACAACTTTTTCACTATATTCTGCGGGGGGATTTCCGTAACACGGAGTTCTTCTTCCTTTTCACCTTCAGCATATGTAGTTCCATTTTTGAAATACAAACGTCGGTTACGCGTCTACAATTTTATATTGGAAATGTGTATTTGTTTGATGACTGATTTCGCACAAAATTCGATTATAAATCACCAATTATAATTTTATCTTCATCAATTTATAAACTTACAGCTCCAACTTCCCTTAAATTACTTGCGACAATCTGGTCTGAGGATATGCTTGGATTGTGGTTTCTGATACTATCGTGAAGGCTAGGCAAACGTAGGACGTCCCCTACATCTTGATCAAGATTAATATTATGATTTGTCTCTTGACTCTG
Organism: Spatulosminthurus flaviceps; assembly: GCA_034693705.1. NCBI lineage: Eukaryota > Metazoa > Arthropoda > Collembola > Symphypleona > Sminthuridae > Spatulosminthurus > Spatulosminthurus flaviceps. Next base: position 12,500 of record JAQFXU010004106.1, read on the forward strand.
ATTACTGTCATCTTCACCAATTTCGAGACTAAAGGTGCTCCGCGTACCAGCCAAACTACGGGCCGTGGTCGGACGTTGACTACTGTGACCATTGCCGATGTCAAAAGGTAAGTAGTTCTCGGGTATCCTCAAGACATGCTCCATTTCCATACCATTTCTGAATTCCTCATCCAAACCACTTGAATTAACAGTCACAAACTGCACATCCATATCCCCTTCCATGACTTCAGATGATGATGGAAGGGTTTCATTTTCATGGAAGATTTCCATTATATCCTGATGCCTGCAAAAAATTAATGAAAATTAGGACTGATTTTTCACTTGATGAAAATGAATCTGTATTCACTACTAATTGACTTACAGTGATACTTACAAATCAACCCCAAAATATTTCTACACAACGAACACATTTACGTTCGTTTACTATTATATTCTTCTATATACGTCAGGTAATAGGTAAAAATCGTTTCAAACCGAGTTTACGCTTCCCTTTAAAAATCATTCAGATTTTAATCAAAATTTCTTCTGAAGTATATTTTGATGCGAATGAATCTTTACAGAAACAATGCATGGATTTCACCACACTACATCACCAAATATTAAATATCACCTCAACAATTATATCAATGAGAATGCAAATTTGCTCTTTTTCACTGAAGTTACTGTAGTAGGTATTTCGCTGCAACTGGTAAATCCACATCAACTTTTTCACCTATAAGAGCGATTATATACTCTACACGGTCAAATTAGAAAACTTTGATATTAGGCATACATTCGCTTGCCAAAATTTAAATTTTTAAACCCGAACAGAAACAACCTTAGGTACTGTTTATATAGTACGTACTATTCACAGTGAGAGATCAACGTGTGTGTTTTCCTTTTGAGCCTCAAAACTCAAAAGTTGAGGTGACAAAAAAGTTTGACCTTTATTTAAAAAATCGTACAATTCGAATCACCGCCTTTTATACAATGGGCACATAAAGCTAAATAATGCGAACCCGGACAATAATTTTGCATATAGCTTGTGCTTGTACGCACACGTTACACGTACTGTTGTATAGTCATAGGTACGTACGTGTACGTGTACTTACGATACGAAATCGTCAATTTATCTGATTTTTACCCCCTTACTACCTGAACTCATGTTTATACATACCCTGACCCTGAACAAAATATTAAGAACATTTAACGTTCTTGAAATATTCTGACAGTTGAAGAGTTGGGTGTTGTGTTGTAATTATTTCTAGGAACTTCTTGATCTTCAAGTCAGTCTTCAGTGACTTGATCTTTAAGGATTTATCCAGTTATGAATGTTGTGGAAATCGTTGAGCAGTTTCCCTTGCTTTCGTAAAATTTGTGAATGGGAGTGAGATTGAGGTTAGTAAAAATAACAAAAAATATTATTGCTACAACATGTATTGCATTGAATTTTATCCGTTTAGGAAATCGAAATGGGATCGTTAGACAATGCTACTTCACCGAGGAGGACAAGATTGGAAACAAATATAATTAGACTTCTTTCAAAATGTGAGACAATGGCACTGACAACTAAATCCAGTATAGCAGATGATGACTGGCGATTAGAGAAGGTTAGTCAATGTACATCATTATGTTCTATAATAATCATTGCAATTCCGTGCTCGAGACTACGGATAAGATGCGGGATGCTAAATAATTAATTATGATGTTGTTTACGAAGAGGCACATACACTGTAAGAAAAAAACGATTAAATGGTTATTAAAAGGTTAAAAAATGAGAACTAAAATAATCCATTTTCATGCAT
>JAQFXU010004107.1:0-14280 GCA_034693705.1 Spatulosminthurus flaviceps
ATTTTTGTTGGCTCGCTCCGACCGAGACAATGGGAGAGCTCAGTCTCGTGGTATCTTTACGAGAAATAACATCGTTGGAATAGCTTATAACAGCTAGCAAAATAGTTTAGGGGGTTGTACAATTATGATGAGAACAATAATATTATTATTAATAATTATTATTATTCTAATCATATTAAGTATATTGTTGGATGACAGTAACGTATACTATATTACTATGTATAGATACTAGCTATCTACTGCTTGGAATTTCGGGCAACAAAAAATCTTGGAAGGATCAGTGGTTTGGCTTTGAATACATAGTATTCAGTACTTCATGCTAGACTTAATTCTTAATTATTTATTGTATTTTCATATTTTCTGGTGCCATTCAGGTCAAAGATCTTTTCGTTGACCTCGGGAAACCTTACTGGACGCTGGAATTGGATGGCATTGATCAAGGTAATGATTACCGCTTAGTCCTTTCATGTTCAGATCCAGTGGTGTGATTGTGTTCTTAATCAGAGCAGGAATCCGTCCCCTTGTTCACGCTTAGCTATGATACGATCCTCGAAACAGTCGAAACCATCATCTTCAATTTTGTGTGTCCTCTTCAAATAAGTGGGCAGATTCCGTACTCTCCTCTTAAGTATACAGAGTATACGGTGAAAGGTGTTATCACCCTGCACAGACGAGTGCTATAGATTGTATTCTATAATATCATTACGATTTTAAATCAATGTTAGGTGAAGCAGCGCTTTTACAAGAGGCACTGAGGCAACGTACCGGAATGTCCACTGTTCCTAATGTGTTTATCAATGGTCAACATATTGGGGGTTGCGATGACACGGTTAAGCTGCATCAACAGAATAAATTACTGCATCTATTGCTTGATACACCTGAGACTCCCTGTCCTCAGTCGTATGACTATGACCTCGTAGTAATTGGTGGAGGTTCTGGGGGTCTTTCAGCCTCGAAGGTGAATCATTTATAGCTTCATTTGCATACCGTTATAAAATAATTGTGATCCAAAGTGTCTATGCTCCTTTTGTTTTAAATTGATGAAAAGGCAAAAGTTGTTTGCTATAGCGACCAAAATCGCTTTTATTTGGTTATTTTACCTCTATTTTACACCATTCCAGGCTGCTGCTAAACTGGGAAAGAAGGTTGCTCTTTTGGATTACGTGAAGCCGTCTCCGAGAGGTTCGACATGGGGAATAGGTGGAACGTGTGTTAACGTGGGGTATTAAAATACTTGATTATAAAATATGTCGGAAGACTTTGTTACTGGTAGTAAAATGGCTGTAGAAGTATGTGTCGATAATCGTGACCCTGTTAGTATGTATGATTGTTTTATGAATTTTTCACAGGTGTATACCGAAAAAGTTGATGCACCAGTCTGCTATTGTGGGGCAAGTATTAGAAGATGCAAATAGTTTCGGTTGGAACATTCCCAGTTCCCGTATGTTTAATTTTAAGCGATTTGTATAGTTCATCATGTGTAATCTTTGTTTTGAGAAGGGCATGTTTACTTTGTTTTTTGTAAGCTATTAGCTCCAGCTTATTAATATTTTAAATTTGTACTCCATAGCTACGCACAACTGGGAGGACTTAGTAGAGCGAGTGCAGAATAATATCAAGTCTACCAATTGGTTGTACCGAGTGGCATTGCGGGAAGGTCGTGTTACATACCAGAATGAATTCGCTGAGTTTGTCGATGAACATACTGTACTGGTAATAAAGTATTAATTTCAAGTGCTGCACCATAAATCACCTCATTCAATGCTGCAACTAAAATAAGGCGAAACGAGTAGTGACAGAATAGAATCGTGCTAACAGCCAAAAATGAAATCAAAACCAGTCCTAACAAGCACATGGTAATACAGTAATGTTTCTCATAAAATAATCTTCGTTTGTATATCCTTGTAGACCACGAACAAGAAAAACAAGCAGCAAAAAATTTCCGCTAGAAACTTTTTGATTGCCGTTGGAGGTCGTCCGCGTTATCCTGACATTCCAGGAGCACGGGAATTCGGAATCACTTCTGACGATTTGTTTAGCTTACGTCATAATCCTGGAAAGACTTTATTGGTTGGAGCGTCTTACGTAGCTTTAGAATGCGCCGGCTTTCTGGCTGGCTTTGGAAACGATACTACTGTGATGGTAAATAATCGTAGTAAAATTTTAACGTGTTGATCATTGAATTCTTCAATTACCCACTATTTAAAATGACATTTATTCAAATATGTTAACTTTGAAGGTGAGGTCAATAGTCTTGCGAGGATTCGACCAACAAATGGCCAATATGATTCGTGACCATATGCAAAGACATGGGGTAAAATTTCAAAATTCTCGCGTTCCCATATCTATCGAAAAAATTGAAGACGGTAGCGCTTCAAGGTTGCTTGTTAAATCTAAATCAACCGGGGATGGAACCCTCCATGAGGATGAATATGATACGATTGTGTTTGCCATTGGTAGAGACCCGTGTACACCAGATCTTAAACTTGAAAATGCTGGGGTACAAATTAGTTCGAAGTACGTGGTTACCACTTATTATTATTATTATGCAGTAATAAGCATGCGATCATTGCTACCTTTAATGGTTTATTACGCCGTAAATATAATGCAGTTGTTAAAATAGACACAATCATTTCGCATTACAGAACCGGGAAAATTTTAACCAATTCAGCAGATCAAACCAACATTTCACATATCTATGCCATAGGGGATGCTGCAGAAAATCGTCCTGAATTGACGCCCCCAGCAATTTTAGCTGGGAATTTGCTTGCAAAAGTAAGATCCTGAAATGAATAACCGGCGTTACTGCAAATTTGTGAAAAATATTTTGGATTACTGTTTGTTTTAAATGACATGCTGTTATCAGTAATAATAATTATTATTATTTACGATTTCAGAGATTATTTGGGGGTAGTACGCTGTTAACAGATTACGAAAAAATTCCAACTGCAATCTTCACTCCTCTGGAGTATGGTTGTGTAGGCCTTGCGGAGGAAGATGCTATTTCTAAGTATGGAGAGGAAAACATAGAAGTATACCATACGTTTTTCCAGCCTTTCGAGTACTCACTTCCGCAAAGAGATCCTAATACTTGCTACGCCAAACTAATTTGCAACAAAGCTGATAATGTAAATGACCACGATTTCATTAGAAAAGTATTAATTATAAATACTGATATGCCTTTACTCCTTTGTCCATTATAATCACTGTAGGAACGTGTTCTTGGTTTTCACTACTTGGGTCCAAATGCTGGCGAAGTAACTCAGGGGTTTGCCATGGGAATGAAATTTAACGCTACCAAGTCGGATTTTGATAATCTGGTTGGGATTCACCCGACATCTGCAGAAGTGAGTTCCTACTTATAAAAAATTTCCAGAGCTTACAACAAAATCCGATCCATGACCATGACCCTGACATTAATTATTTTGATTTTACAGATTTTCACTATGCTACATATAACCAAAGCGTCTGGAGAGAGTCCAGAGAAACAAGGTTGTTGTGGTTAGCGAAAACTTGTAAAAAACAATTTTGGACCTTCTTTTTGTACCATTTTTAAATGGGTTTTAGCGTGTAGCATGTAGTTTTGATTTTTAATTACTACGCCATGCCATGTTTATGAAAGACCTGTAGTAAACAAGAAATCGGTCAACAGCCGCCGGCAGTTACTGTAATAAACCTCTGTATATTTAAAATGTCGAATGTAATATCTGCAACTCTATACAATATAAACTGGTCGGTATGCCTGGTTCACATTTTTATAGTTCTTTAAATTCCTGCGGTTGCTTGCTGAAGAGGATAAAAAAATATATAAATCTGGGAACTGAGAAAACACCTTGCATTTTTATTTTTTCACACGATGAGGAACAATGACCGAACTAATCCATCATCTTCAGGTATTGCATTGAAAAATAACTGTACATTTGGAGCGTATGTCATCCATCATGCTATTAAACTGCGAATACTTCTTAGCCAGGGGACAGTCGTTTATAGTAAATGTACACACATAAAGAATACAAAAAAGGTCTTCATATTATAGAAAAATATGAAACCTTTCGAAATAATGGAAGCGCCCTTACTGCTTTCATATAAATGCCTACACAAAATTTATTAACGCGTCATAACATCTTACAATCAATTGATACAATAATACAAAATATCTATTCTGATATACTATTAGTACCAGCTTTAATATGCCCAACAATTCAATTCATTGGGTCCTGAAGGCATGTCAATTCGGTGGAAGCTGAATGAACGAAAAACTGTTTGCCCAGACATTATACCCATACATAAGATAAAGTTAAGTGGATTCATGTACTTGTCTCTGTTCTAACTAAAACTACAGGAGCAAAGCTTCGAGTTCAACATTATTAAGCTTGAATAAACGCTGAGCGAGTCCTGAATAAAAAACTTACCCAGTTTTAAAGACAAAATTATCATAACGCATTTACTATCTACATATATTATGAAATGAAAAAAGGGAAAGTTCTCAATTACTTGGTTGAGATCATAAAACATTAGAAAACAGAAAATCTGAACACAAAACCACCGAGGTCATTGCTAGGCACAGTTCCCCGTATTGCATATTTTTTCAAGTAGTAAGGATGTTAGAATATTAGAAAGCAGAGAGAAAAGTCAAAAACTCATCAGTGGTCTCAACCTCAATCACTGTTTCAGCATCTGGAACTGGAATATTGTCTTGGAGGAAATATTCATTATTGTTAGAGGTAGGCTGAACAGGAGTGGGAGTGGGAGGTTGGTGGAAGGACTGCTGATGTTGAGTAAGTTCAAAATCATGCAAAAAGCATTCCCCACAAATACTGCAATGCTGGTAACTTAAAGGGAAATCAACAGATTCGATGTGACCCACTCTAACACTATTCCCAACACCTCGAAAATTATCAGTTGAATGGTTTGACAAAACAGAATCATTAACATTATCCGTGAATGGAGTTCCACAAAAAGATAAACTTTGATCACAGTCAGAATTGTTAACTGGTGACACACTAGACGATTCAGTGGTTGCCTGAGATAATGGGGTTTCGGGAACATCAAAAGACGGAGTGCTTTGGAGAAAGTGAACGTTATTCTCATGATTTGCCACTTCTGGTTCTGATGAAAATATCATTCCGCATATTGTACACGTGTAGCAATCTTCTGAAGTTTCATGAGCTATTCTGATATGGAAGTTCCTTGACGATTCGCGTTTAAAAGTTTTAGAACACTGCCTGCATTCATAGGGTCTCTCATCTTGATGTATGATGTCGTGCTTTTTTAAGTCTTTTTCATTCGTAAAAACTTCAGAGCAGTCCATACAGGCAAATTTTGAGCGTTTTGGACTCGCAGCGCCGTCTGCAAAAAAAGATGAAACAGATAAAATCATGTTAAATCTTTAAGTGAGTAGTAATTTAATATTAATGAATAAATGTATTTATTACAAGTAAATTCCATTTTTTTCCCGAGTTCTTCCTCACCTAGTTTTCTTTCAAGCAGCTGCAAAGGAGAGGGAGTTTGTGGCCTCGTGGTTCTCGAGGGAGCTATTTTAAAATATTAAATATTAAATATTATCCTCGTGTGTCGTGTACACATTGAAGAAACTGTTGCCACTAAAACAGAGAAACAAGAGGGTTATAAATTATACTTACTTTTTCTGCTATCTGACTTAGAGACAGGGGATGCTTGAGAACCATACGCAACCCTGGGAGGGGTTTGAGCAGCTTCAAATGATATAATAACTTTGGGCTTATCACTTGGCTCCTTGAGTTTCTTCTTACACAGATTCTCGTGCCTTTTCACATTCTCCGTATCACTAAACGTTTTCTTGCAAATAGAGCACTGGCCCGGAGTTGGGTGAGCCTGCCTCATATGGGAATTAAGCTCCCTTTTGAAGTAAAAGGAGACATTGCATGACTCACATACAAAACATCGACTTTTTTTACCTCGAGCTGAAAAATTAAATACAATGTAATTATGAATTACTCTCCCCGGATACAAAAATGAAGTGATGAAAAAATTTTAATATTTTTACGGATTGACTGCGCAAGTGCATTCCCATTAGCATTTGGCAACTTAGCGGCGGGGTTTTTTTCTAGAGGTCCTGCGGATAAAAAAGCCGAGATCTACATTAAATTTCTTATAGCGCTACTTCCTATTTTTAGAAGCAGATTATACACAAAATTAAAAAAACCATTGGATAGCTAGACATTAAAAACTCTTTATTCTCATTACCCTGTAGATGCTTGTTCATTACACCATTGCCTTTATTCTGAGACGCAGCTGCTGCAATTCTCGCCGACAGCGGTCCGTGATTTAATAATTTTCGACGTGGTCCTACAGGCAAATTAGTTCCACCTGACGCTATGGCCTTTGAATTCGATGGTACATCCTGGTGAGTATTTTGATTTACCAGGGTTGCAGACTCTTGCATTGTACCCACCGGGCCACAATTCAATGTTTGAATACTGCTAACAATTGCTTTCGATTTCAACTGAGAGTTGTTGTTGGAACATTTCGATGGTAACATTGACGCTGACACTGATGTTACGTTTGTAATTATAACTTCTTCGACGTCACTGTTGCCGTAGCTATCATAACCAGCTACTTTCCGGGGATAAATACTTTTCATTGCAGGAGTTATTGTTCCTTTACGAAATGAATTAAACCCATCAGATCTAGATGAAAGATAGGAGCTTTCAGTCTTTACTGCTGCTACTCTTTGTACAGGTCGTATAGGGACAACATCCTTTTGTACTACTGCGTTGGAAGCGACTTTTATAGAATTTGCACTGATTAAAGTAACTTCAGGTCCAGACTTAGGAATAACTGGTTTATCATCACCCTTCTCCCCATATTCGGTCGGCTTCCCAACTGAATTAGTTTTCTTGGCCACGCTGGGTTTTCCGTTCAACATGATAGGACTGGGAGGCCAGCACGCCACTGACGCTGGTGCTGGTGGAGGGTTCAGTTTCGACGAGTTTTGCTTAGGTATTGTTTCTTCTGAAGGCAATGAGTTACTAAACGAAGCACTTCCTCCGACCGATGGCTGATTAGAACCAGCTGTAGACAGTGATTGTACACTACTGGTGATAGGGTTCTTGAGATTGGTTAACTTGTCAGACGTTGCAGCTGAAGGGGGCAGCAAAACCTGATGGGTTGTTTCATCGGCTTTAACCGCAGTGCTTAGGACTGATATTTCGTTTTCAATGTTGTTATCAATTGCCTTAGAAACATCTTCAGAAGAAACTGATTTTTGACTTATGTCTGTATTACTTTTGACTTTGTTGGATTTACCTTGGGTACTTCTTCGCTTAGTGTACTCTAAAACATCTTTCGGACTGCAAATACTTTTGGACAAATCTATATAGCATTCTTTCACTCGAAGAATCTCATTTTTGCAACTGCGCCTTGGAATGGTTAAGGATGACGAATTATTCACGCGTCGCTCTCCCACAACACTTACTTCATCACATGAGACCACCTCCTGGTCTTTGGTAACAACTTTAGCACTTCTCGGACGAAGATCACGCTGATTTTTTGTTACGCTGGAGTCGGTTGTTGATGAAGCTCTCAATCTAGTTCTTGGAGGAGAAACGATTTCATCCTCAGTCCCACTGTTCTCCTCTACCTTAGTCTTCTTTGTAAAACCTTTACTACTATTTCCAAATGCAGGTTTTCTCTTGGTAGTGGTAGCATTTATTGATTCTTTGCCGGATGCAACGGTGCTGCTCCTAATAAAACAATCACTCCTCACCAAGGCATTTTCCTTGCTTAGACTTGTTTCTTCCGAAGATTTTCGCTTTACTGAACCTTCACGGTAGCCAAACTGTGACTGCACCAAACTTCCTAATTTACTATCGCTTTTAGTTTCATTATGCGAATTTTTTGGTACATCATTAGTTGTAGATTTTGACGATTCCATTATTCTTTTTGATCTACCCGGTCTGGGTGAAGCCTGCGAGGATACAAATTCCTTCGTAACCTCTGCCCTTTCTTTTGAGTCGTCGGAACGCGTTCCAGGTCCTCCTTCTTCCTTGAATCCAGGTGACGAGCCTTCAGAACTCCTTTCTGAGCGTAACTCCATTCTAAATTGAATGTAAAAGTAAAAAGATAAGTGAAGGTTAGCAACATAATCTTTCCAGCGCAGTGACTGTATAACAAAGCGATCAGTGAATATCTATGCAAGATTACAACTAATTCGTGTCAAAACACCAAGTACATCCCAAACCTCTGTAATCCACTTCTGTTGACAAAGGTTAAGTCTTCTTTCTCTTTCAAGACAGTTTTACGCATCCACTCCAAAAATTCTCCTAACGAAAATTCATCTGATTTAGCATACTGTACGTGGGCAAGAAACGGAATTTTCCTTAATGCTCTGCCACTAAGACCAACGGCTGACCTAGAATAATGAAATCACACAGTAAATTAAATAAAAAACAACCACAGTCAATACTGTACTTACAGAACAGACGTAAGTACTTTTACCTGGCTATTTCAACCAGCTGCCTAGCATAAGCATACGACCCATCCGATTTGCTGATGTCCCGATGTGTTTGGGGAATCAAGACCTCCTCCTCAGGTTTTACAATTCCTACCCGAATCAGTTCATTGATAGAACTCGCCAGTATTTCATAAATAACTTCTGCGACAGGATTTCCGATGAAAATTTTCATGTCAGCCCTATCAATGAATGCCACGTCTATTGTCCCCACCATATTTGAAGTCGCCAAAATAACAACGTTGGGATACCTGAAACCGTAATTGTTATTGTAATTGACTAAAATGCGTTGTTTTTAATTTAGAGCTTATTTTACTTCATTAAGAACTGTAACTGTTAGATGAAAATCTCAAATATTATTTATTTTATAATTAAATCACATACTTCTTAATTCGGTCGATTTGAGCAAGGAGGGCATTCACCGCTCGAATTGTATCAGATGGATGAAGCGAAGAATCCGATGACAGCCTACTCTTGGCTAAGCTTTCCACTTCATCAATAAGCAAGAACACAATTGAATGCGGATCATCAATCAGTTCCTGTATTTTTTCGAACATCTTCAGGATTAACTTCCCACTCTGAAAAATACAAAACAATTTTATGATCTCTACACATAAATGAAAATGTGGTATGCATTTGTTCTGATAATTTAAAATTTTCTATTTTGAACTGGACCAGCATTTAAACCATGGAAACTTATTATTTAATTTTTTATTTAAAAATTTATTTACTTACCTCCGAAAACCACTTGGAGAATAAACTGTGGCTATTGATTTCGACCAGTTGCCCGTAATCAAAGCGTGACCCCAGTCTAATTGTAGCCTTGTGAGCTAGTGCTTTACAAAGTGATGTCTTTCCATTTCCCGGTGGTCCATACAGCAAAATAACTTTGTTCCACGATATCAGCGAGTCATTCACCAATTTTTCCGAGTACAGCACACCCGTTCTGATATAATCAATGAGCTGAAAGCACCAAAGCAATAGATGGGTGAAAGAATTATTTATCCGAATTAACGAGAAGCCAGATTGATTTGACCGGAATTAGAGGGACGGATATTTAAATTTTAAGTCCGGAAGTCAGGACATAATACCTGAACTTTGACGTCGCTTTTCAACACCAAACTATCCCAGAGATCGTGTAAGGCTAGTGATGGCAACATCCAATGGCAGGAAGAGTGTGAATGCCCATCCTCGTCGTCATCGTCGATGAACTCTGTGCTTTCAGCCTCTTCGTTCAGTTTAAAGATGTAATACTCCAGTTTCTAGAATGTCACAAAAGAATATATTCACGATACAAACTATTCTGACCAGCTACCCACATTATCAAATTCAATCGTAATTACGAAACTATGACCAAACCAATGACAAACTACAAACTTACATCATACTGTTTACAAGCATTCCTAATAACTTGTTTATTGCCTTCACGTCTCGCATCTGAAGAGAAAGTTCGGCAGGTACTACCACCCGAGCAAAATTTAATGGAATCGATGTGTTCCTTAAGGTGAGCATACTTAGTTTTTTGAAGGCAAAAGTCTGCCACTGGATTTTCTAGAGCACCAATTGTTTCTTGAAGCAGACGGAGTACATCTGCAGTCTTTAAATGGCTAAACAGACAAAAGTTATTCACCATAAAACTTTACGAGCTATGCTTTAGTGCAGTAGTGTCTCGAAAATTACAATTAGGTTTACTCGCAATCGATTCAGTTCAGTTCACCGAACAAACTGTCAAAACAGTTCAAGGCGGGAGGTAAAAATGTGATGGCGATGGCAAAGGAGCTCATACAATTCCAAAATCTTTATTATTATCCCATTTTATATACCTTGCTCATAAACGACATATTCACATATGATGTTCATAAATCTTGCTAAGATCTTTGCAGAAATGCAGCTGATTCCAGAGATAATTTGGAAATATTTGAAATTCAGTTCAGAGAGGTCAGCACAGCTAAAAGCTTGAACCGAAACATGAACTGAACTTCGACCGCACTAATTGGGAGTACTCCTAGTACATTAAGGGTTAGGCTTACCTCGCAGGGTTCCTAGCCACCTCCACATGTAAAATATTAACCATTGGGACAGGAAACGATCAACGACAGTAACTGCAATAAAAAATTATGTTACATGATGGTAGTGGACAGATAACACAGGTAAATCTGTGAAGTCGCGACTGTTAAGTCTAAATTTAAAAGGTAGGCTTAAACACTGTACGATACTATATATTTATTTTTCACTCACCCCAATACATACAAGGGAATCAGAAGGTGAGACACACAGTCAAGTGATAGGGGCCACTGCACTGCGATTCCAATTCTAGAAGTCTAACCAACCAGTGACTGATTATGAGTCAAAAAAAAGTTCGAAGATCCGGAACTTTCAGTGAATCCATGTTTCCACAAATGCTAAAGTCCACTTAGTCCACTGCTTACACCTGTTATAATTATACGTGAAGCAACTTTATTTTCGTGTACGCAATAAACGCAAGATTAGTGCCAATTATTTCAAAATCAAACTTAACAGCCCCACGTTGTTCGAATTCAAAGAACTCTACATTTTACATGAACTATAAAGTTTATAGTATAAACTAGTACTACCACTATAAAATACAAGAGGTAAGTCAATTTTCACCACAAATAAACCAAAAATAACTCCTATCAATTCAACTCCTATAACAACACTCTTAATCCATCCGTTGAATAACTCCAATAACAAAACCAAAGTCCATCACTTGAGACAAAAATCACAAAACCAAAACCATCAAAATCGTACGAATGATTATGATTGTGGTAACTGCTCGAATCATAGTGTATTAATTAGTTGATACATTTTAAATGTGTCATACAGATACCCGTTCCAGATATCGAAATAAGAATGCCGGAAAAAATGTGTAATGATAAAGAAAAAAAGAAGACCGACAACAAATTAACCCAGCATTTTCATATGGCTTCTCTAGTCCTTTGGCTCATTGTCAGTGAGCGTGTGAAGTTAAAATTAGTGGAATTTTTAGACCAGTAAACTTTACTAAAACTGGCCTGATAGCAGACATACCTACCAGAAGAAGAATCAATACTTAAGGAACTATTCTAAAATATATCACTACTTGCTTCCCAGGGAATTAGGCTAAATTCATTAATATTGCACAGGCACACTGCGAATATTTAACTTTTTCTCATAAAAAATCGGAAGACGATAAACACACTTTGACAAAACTTTTAATTTTTCGAAATCCCAAATCTCCAGACCTTAAGTTTCAAGTTGTTTTGTTGTTCCTTGTCATTGTAACCTCACAATGATACAAAATGCAATCAACTCCTTTCTATATACCGTTTGAACGCTACAAGCAGCAAGTGTACCCAGTACCCACTGCCACAATATAGGCACAATTACCTACAACATAGCAAGTTTTTATTTTTGTTATATATTTGTATTTTTAATATTGATAAGTTATTTTTATATATAAGTCACTTGTGTCTAAAACGATGCAACAAAACTAAAATTCTCGTCCATGCATGTGCGACTCGTATATTCTTACTTCTTTTTACTACTTAAATTGATTTCAGAAAAACAGGAAACAATGACATGATAAAAGTCACAAATAAATTATCATTCAACTATAACAAAAAATCCAGAATAAACAAATTTCAATTTAATGTATAATAAAATTATTAAAGAATTATCTTTCATCATTCATCATACTTTCATGACCAATTATGCATTTAAAGATGTTACATTTTTCCATTTTTTTTATTGCTCTCTGTCTCTCCGTATAGTCAATCACGTAACAATGACTAACCACAAAGACGATAATGTTATGCAATCTCAGACCCAAAAGACACAAAAGTCAATAACATGCAACAACGGGAGGTCATGTACATTTGATTATATTACGCAATATATGTTGTCTGTAGTAAAAAAGATTCTTCTTGTTTCTAATTTTATCCTTAACTTTCAGTTTTAAATGCAATGCAAAGGCATGCCTCTTCCGATCAAAGTTTGTTGATACAAATCAAAATCAATAATTTTGCAAACTATATCTTTCTCTTCCACACTTCCCCGCTTTCACTTAACTATTCCACACAATCACGACTCACACCGAAGAGAAACAAATGTGTAAACAATCCCACCCGTCTTTAGTGATCAACATAATTTTCTTACGCAATCCCAACCTCAACTACACAATCCACCGAAAAGACTGTCCTTCACCCAAAAACGTTCCTGTTTTTTTTCATATTGACCCTGCTTAAAGGGGAAATCCCTTTAAAATTTTCTGCTTTTCATGATTGCGGGTGATTGTAGATTTGTACACCGAAAGCTTACACTTGAAGTTGAAACTTATATTAATGGTGAAAAAGGTACCATTCCAAACAGCAAATTACAAATACCGCAACGTGAGAATTGAGAATTCAGTCACAAATGTAAACTCGTCTTGATCACACTTTATAGTGTAACCTCCACATAAAAAGACAATACTTTAACACACAATTTATTCTTGATGACTACATTCATGCAAATCTTACACCATCAAATGAACAAACTGACAAAGAAAGACTATAATAAAACGGATCAAAATACCAGACTTACCAAATACGTTCCTCCGCCTTGAATGACGAAAGTTGCCGTATAACAAGTAGTAGATATAGTTCCTTCTTTCCCTCCTGGAATTTTTTAAACATTCACACTTCCCGACTAATAAAAAAACAAGAGTGGGTTCCTGTTTCCCAAACGTTTTCACAAATCACAATTTTACAATTCCCGACTCTTGGAGGGCCTCCCAGTATATTTACAAGTCAGGTGTAGGTAACTTAACGTACATAAAAATAAGCGTTGTTTGTGTGCATGTAATGAGGAAATGTCTGCGGTGTTGCTCGCGTTCATTACAACTAACAATAAACAACTGATGTCCTGATAATTATCTTATTTTGTCTGGAAAATAATACGGAAAGTGTATTTGTGTGTTGTGTGTGAGCGTTCAAAAACCGTGAGGTTGTAATTTCGCACCAAAGGTTCGCTGTCATAGAGAAGATTTCAGTGCTTTCGAGTCTCGTGGGAAATACATATAGCCAACAACATGGAACGTTTAAGGGCTATCTTAAAAAGCCTCCGAATTTATACAGTGCCTCCTTTCTATACTCAAGATGTTTTTTCGTTATCATTTGTGTATATTGATAGGTATGTATAGCTATGCGTACTATGTTCACACCCATATAAATACTTACGTGGACCAAAGGAACCAGTTTGTCATGAGTGTGGATCAGTGTTGGATTTATGAAGGAATTTTACGAAAGTGTACTTACCAAAAGTCGTTGAAAATCTTGGGTACACTGGGAATTCTCAACGATATTTTATTATTTCTCAATATTGCTAAATGTAATGCAAATGAAATTTATATTAACTGATAGCTTATTCATTGAGTTGCTAGAGACTTATTGGATGTGAATTTTGAGGGAGTCTTAAAGTGAAATGAAACAGAAAATGTGTAGATTGTAGATGAATAGGAGTTTGTGGGGGATGAGTGAATTGAAAGTATGGCTTAGATTAACGTTAAAATGTGGTGATTTGAGAAGGTTTGGAATTCGTAATATTTTCGAGCAATAAGGTTGAAATTAGTAGACAATAGACATGCAAATTAATGTGGTGTTACCGTGCGATTTATACGGTTTATTTCGGGATGAATGGTGGAAATAAGATAGGAAAACCTTTGCTTTGATGCAGGGATGGGAAATCGGAAAAATATAAATTAAAATTCGAATTAAAATATTTTTCCCATTGAATACGGATTTTCAATACTT
>JAQFXU010004108.1:0-14278 GCA_034693705.1 Spatulosminthurus flaviceps
TTTTTCGAAGTTTTGCCAATCAGTTATTTTGCTGTTGCAAGAATCATGTGCTGTCGAAGCAATAGACCGTGCAGAAACGCTAAAGATTCTTGACGTTTAATTTGCATGTCACTTCGCACGCTGCTGCTGTGGTTAGACGGTGGGGACCATTATGGTGCTACTCTACATTTCAATTTGAGAACGAAAATGGCAGATTATTACGTCTCTTCAATGGATCCCGGAATATCGCCACTGAATTGACTGCAAAATTGGCTGATGAAATTTCATTGAAGAAGCGAGCTCGACTAGTTTTTTCATCTAATTTAATAGCAAACTCCATGCTGATGAATCACCGCAATTATTTTTCCACCGCTATGAAAATTCCAGATTTTGTTTTGGTTGGCCCTACGAAAAAATATCATTTCAATCAGGAAGAAATTCGCCAATTGGAACGATTCAACATTTCTGAGGTTTCAGAAGGAATATTCTTCAAAAAGGTCATCTACAAATCTCTTGTATTTAATATCATGAAGACCTCAAGTAATAAATGTAGTGACTATGTGATGGAATTAGACGGAAAATTGTATGTAAACAAGGGATTCATTGTTGTAAACAATCCCAATGACCCACTCGTTTTGCTGTTGATGTGCCGAATTAACTGTGTTCCTGTAGAATATTGTGTTAATTCTTTCAGGGTTACAAACATTCAAAGTAGGGCGAGATTATATTTACCAGCAGGAAATATTAGTCTCACCCAATATATCCTTGTATATGGAAACGACAAAAATATTTCATATATTTGTAAAATTCCTAATGTTGTCGAGCTTGATTAGAGTGAGAATGATGCAGTGATGTAATGCACAATGTAGTGTTGAACAAAAGAGTTTACGAATAAAGCTTGGTATAATAAATGTTAAAACTTGTTTTGTTTACCCGAAATTTCCCGCAACACTTTAGGGCAAAAGATTATTCATAGCCTTTCATCAATTTCGTTCCTAATTTGCAGCACAAGTTTATGCATAACATTTTATGCATTGCTGAAAAGCAGAATTGGGCCTAATTGTACTTTAGATTTTCACACGGGGTGTCAATAAATAAGAGCGCGGACTTTGAAATTAGCGGTGAAAATATGCGCGAAGTATATTGTCCTCGGAATTCTGTGAGGTCAGTGGAGTTTTGGCTCACACCGTTAAAGGATGGCAACCTGGCGCTAGATATTCAAGCCGATTCGGAATTGGCAGGCGCGGCGCTTTTAAAAATTCTGCGCGTGACACCCGCAAGAGTGAAAAACATGAGGAAAGTCAAGGTGATGGAGGTCACTAGCCCTGATAAAGAAGCCTACGCTATAAGATCCGACCTCCCACCAATAAGTGGGGTGCGTGGCGCGAAGGATATTCGGATAAGCCTAAGTATGGCAGGTACTACGGAGAGCGCTGGAATAGCAAGTTTAATAACCCAAGGGGAATCCGCTTACGTGGATGTTTTTGCTGTCAATACTCTCACCGATCAGCCTTCCATCCATCAAGTGGCGGCAGATGTTCGGGTTGACCGGCGCAATGCGCTAAACCAATTAATGCGTCTTAGGGATTTTGATGTGATATATTTTCAAATTCATGGGATGGGAAGATTCCGCGCTGTCGTTACTTGGATTGAATACTTGGGAAGTTATGGGATGCTAAATTCAACCAACAGCGGCGCTTTTTCACTTGAGGTCCAACGCGCACGTGTAAGTAAATTTTTATAATAGCTTTTAAAGCTTTGAGAACTCATATAATTACTTTGCAAATTTTTATTCTAGGGTACCACGGATACGAAACTGGAATTGAAGATTTGCGCGCAATATCTTTTAGTAGGGAGGAGTAATATGGCTGTTATGGAAATAAATCTCCCTTCCGGCTATACAGTTGAAGCTCCAGGCTCGGATGCCTACACAGAAGATGAAATGTTTAAATGCCGAGAAATCAGCAAAAATGGCACGAAAATTGAATTTCAATTTTTCCACATCGACGGCCTCGCGCCTACTTGCGCACGAGTAATAGCCACTCCATTAATGTTCACCATAGAAAATTTACAGCCCACCCATATCAAAGTATATGATTATTCCAAGCCATGTACAAATTACGCTGAGACATTTTACAGCGCGCGCTGACACGCGCCATTTTCTAGTATCATGAATATTATTATGATCTTACTAGCTCGTACCTTGAAGAGTGTCAAATTATTTGAAAATCTCCCAACAGCAAAAAAACAAATAATTACCAAACCTTATATAATTGTACGCGCGCACTCAATGTTAAATTACATCGGAAATCTGTGGAAAATTTACAAATTATTTAAATATACAATAATTTTTGGAGTTGAGAATAAAATTAGCCCTTACCCTTTAAAAATAATTATTGTTCACACTTTATACTTTTTCTTAAAAAACTCTAGTAAATTTGAATCCTATAATAATTCCCACGCATTAAATATTTTGCAGTCCCACTCAACCCTATGCCCAACATGCATCTTTATTTAACTCGAGCAAAAATAACAATATTATAACTTTGGTACTTCACTTGAATTACTTGAATACATTTCTTGGTAAGGATTTAACATTAAATCATTTGACATGTGTGTATCAAGTAAGAAAAAAATTGATGGGTAAATTAATCAAAGGAATTAGCATGTCTGGTGAATAACTTACCATTATTTTTCGCATCTCCTCCTCTGCAAATAAATGCTAAAATACTGAATATCATTTAATTACCTTGAATAAAAATTTCGTAATATTATGAAAAGTTTAATTTGAAAAACTTCCAAAAGCCAAAAATACTAATGTCAAAAGGTACCAAGTGATAAAAATTATTTCATCTTTTGTTATAGTAAAAGAGGTTGGAGTTGGCTCCTTTGAGAAATAAGTATTTTAAGACTTGGCACATGCTTCACTTCTCATGTGCTTGGGGTGAGCGCGGTGGTTTTCTGATAAGGATTTTAGTTGCCATCATTATTAATACATTTGATCCTTTTCCTTATGTGGAAAATTTGTCATAATCACAATCCAAAGAATAACTACTATTAATAGCTCAGGGTTAAAAGCAACTCGAGCAATTCTTTGTGAGACGTAAGCCCTCGTAAGAATTTTTGCTCCTATACTTCCTCCGAGATTGGATGATTTGGCGGAGTTAAATAACACCACATCCTTTCAAATAATAATTATTGTCCTTTATCATTTTATCTTATAAGTTTGACTACAGCAAATCCAACTGTTTCTTTCCATTGGGATTCATTCCTCTGTTTGTGGAGAGCACGTGTGTTTATGTGTGAACGTAAAAAATAAAAAAAATAAAATGCATTCACTTTGGAAATTTGTCCTCATTTACCTTGGGATTTTTTGCAAGGCTGGTCAAGCGTCTGATGAATTTATGTATTTGAGAACATGTAAATGGACCGTGGGCGGGGCCTATTTCACATGTGAGGACACCCCAGTGATTTTTGACGATTCACGCATAAACGAAATTGATCGGTGTGAATTTTACAATGAATATTGCCGACTCCCTAATGTAATACTGAGCCCAGGAAATTTTGAGAACATTAAATATGAGTGTGCAAAGTATTATCATTGCTATTTAAACGTGTGGCGCCGACCTACAACAACAGAAGCGCCGCGCTGGTTGACCAGAAGGCGTGGAAAGCACTTCTTCATCGCAATGGATCTTCCAAGTTCGATGGTATTGGGCGAGACGTTGCTACTCAATGTAAATCTCCAAAATTATTACCAACTGGGTACTGCCAACCTATCTGTGGATGTGACTGTTCCTCAGAGCGCGGAATTTGAAATACGAGGGGAAAATTTGCGCGAGATCATTTGTACCCCGAATTCTATGAGGATTTTGCAGTTTCGGCTGACCCCATCCAAGCCTGGGGACATGTTAATAAGTATCAGAGCGGATGCGCGGGAGACGTGGGGTCCGTTAGTTGATCAAGATGCGCTTTTCAAAACTCTGCACGTGATTGCTGGAGGTGTGAAAAAAATCACGACAAAAGTCAAGGAGCTGAAAGCAACTGGCCCGGAAAAAGAAGCTTACGCTATTAGATCCGACCTCCCACGTCAAAGCGGCGCGCGCGCTAGGGAAGATATTGAAATAAGTCTAAGCGCAGCGGATGGGAACAATGAAGGAAGACGGACATTTTTGGATATTTTTGCTCTCAACACTCTCAGCAGCACACCTGAGCTCCAACAAGTGAGAGAAGGGGTCCAGGTGGACGCGCAGCAAGAGAGCAATTTTAAACTTGAGGGTAATTTTGATGTCATTTATTTTCACTTGGGAGGGAACGGGACTGTTCAGGCCACAATTACATGGACACGATACTTGGGAAATGACATGATAAATTCACCTGACAGCGCATTTTCCCTAGAGATCAAGCCCGCGCAATGGGGTTGGGAGTTTTGCGCGGAATATCTATTGCCAGATAAGAGCAATTTAACGGTGTTGGAAGTGAACCTCCCCTCAGGTTACATACTAAACCCTAACGGTTTCTATGCCTCGTCCAACCAAGGAACGTTCAAGGGCCAAGAAATGAGCGAAGAGGGCCGTAAAGTTACATTTTATTTTGACCAAGGCCAAACCTCTACCCCAACCTGCGCTAAAGTCAAAGCTATCAAAAGGTTCACCATAGAAAATTTACAGGACGCTTATGCCCATGTATTTGATTACTACGAGCCTAACACGAAGTTCGCTCGTGAAACCTTCCCGCGCCGCGAGAGCTCTAACGGAGAACGAGTAAGAAATAACTACTAAAGTTCATTATTACAACTATAAATAATTGCTTAAATTATGCTTACGCAGCGTAAATAAAGTTTTTATTGTTGCACTACAGCGCACGCTTACAGTTAAATTGTGCATGAAAAATCTAAATGCAAAATTCCCAATAAATCAGTGTACGCAGTAAGTAAGAAAGTAAAGCCTTAACATTTTCTCCCAATTTACTCTACATAAACTTTATAGCATCATCAAAATCCTACTAATTCCATTGAAAACTACACAATCTGAATTGTTATTATCATTTTCGTACCAAGGAATTTCTCTTTAATATTAGCACATTTCGTTGCCTGCGAGAATCCTCCCAGTAAAATTCTTCAGCTCCTTAGAAGGACGTGTTAGGTTGCGGGAAGATTATAATTTTTAAAGCACACGGCTTACTTTTGTAGGCTTAAGTGGGGTTTGAGTTGGCCCCTTTGAGAATTAAGGTTTTGTTTGGAGTTGGGATATTTTCACATTTGAGGTTTTTTTGCCTTCTACATGGAGAAAAACTGCTAAAAGTGCACAAGCGAGAAAAATCATTGTTTTAGCATGGCCAATAAATTGTTTTGTGAGATTCAAGCTTTTTTAAGACTAGCAGAGTTGTGATATTCTATTATTTAAAATTTCATCCCTTGATGCTTGTTTATGTCTGGGTTTATGCTGAGAATTTTGTGTGGTTTTATCATACGACTTTTTTTACCATTATTATTAACTTGACATTTACTTTCTTGAACTTTTCTGTAGGATTTTCTTCCCAATCAAATTCACAAGAATTATGAATGTCTCATATACATGCGTAAAAAAACCACCGTATTAAAAAACATTGCGAGGCTAATGCTTTGAGAGTTCAACTCTTCAGAGAACTTTGCTTTTATGCTTCCTTCGAGATTAGCATAATTTGGTCCAGTTAAACCACAGCCCATCCTTTGAAATTGACGTGCATATTTTTATGTAAAATTTGGTAATAAAAAGCTTTATTATAGCCATTCCCACTTTTCCCTCCTATTCAGATTCTCTGTTTCGTGGAGCGTTTGCGTGTGTGCATGTAAAAATAGATAAAAAATTGGCAAGATGCAATTAATTTGGACATTTTTCCTAATTTACCTTGGGATTTTTTTCAACACTTTTCCAGTGTCTGCTTAATTTAAAAATTTGAAAATATTTTCATCAAAATGGGCTGCTTGGTATGAAAGCACCCAAGTTCATTTTGAGTGCTCAAAAAAATATCAAGTGGAAATGTTTAGAAAGTGGGGTGGATCAAATTTATAGGCCAATATTAAACTGAGCCCAGAAAACTTTGGGGACACGAAAAATTCCTGTGAAAAACATTACTGCTTTTTAAAGGAAATCCAGGTCCCGGTGGCTACGTCTAAACAGAGATGCTTGAATAATGATTGTGGTGAAGAAGGTAGGACCCTGGGCTCAGCGCGCGCTTCAACTTCAACAATAGCCCCGCGCTCGGACACTTTGACACTCACTAGAAAAAACTTGTTCTTCATTCAAATGGATCTTCCTTATTCCGTTGTTCAAGGCGAGAAGTTGCTACTCATTATCAAGCTCCACAATAAATTGCATTTGCGTGATATAACCGCCAATGTGGCCATTAATAAAAGCGCGGAATTTGAAATTAGCGATGAGAATTCGCGCGAAGTTCATTGTCCTCGGAATACTGTGACGTCAGTGAAGTTTTGGCTCACACCACTAAAGCATGGGGACCTGGCGCTAAACATAAAATCAGATACGGGCATTGCGCAGGATGAGCTGTTGAAGCGCTTGCGCGTCACCCCTGAAAGAGTGAAAAAACTTACAAGGAAAGTCTCGGAGATGAGAGTTTCTGGTCGTGAAAAAGAAGCTTACGAAGTAAGATCGGACCTCCCTCCAGAAAATCGCATGCGCGGTAGGAAAACAATTCAGATAAGCCTTAGCGCGGTGGGTGCGTCGGGGAGTGCTGGAACTGAAAGTGTGGAAAATAAGGGGAAATTAGCTTTCGTGGATATTTTTGCCCTCAACACTCTCAAAAGTCCACCAATACTCCATCAAGTGGCGCTAGAGGTACAAGTTGACACGCGCAATGAGAGCGCTCTTCAAGAATTCAGTTTCGCTGGAGAATTTGACGTGATCAATTTTGAAATTGGTGGAGTAGGAACTGTTCGTGCCATCGTTACTTGGTCATTCCACTTGAGAGAGGATATGACAAATTCATCCGACAACGCTTTTTCCCTTGAAGTCCAGCGCGTGCGAGTAATTAATATATTTATAAGAGTAATTAATATTAATACATATTTGGAACAAAATAATAATATGTAATTAATCAAATCTTCTTTTAGGGCACGACAGAAACGAAATTGGAATTAAGGTTTTGCGCGCGGTATCTTTTGGGCGGTCAGAGCAATATGACGGTTATGGAAATTAACCTTCCTTCTGGTTACGTGGTTAACGATGCCTTCTCCAATGAGAGAACGTTCGAGCGGAAGGAAATCTCCGAAGAGGGCGGGAAAATTGAATTTTACTTTCAGCCCATCCAAACCCCCGCGCGAGTCTGCGCTACAGTTAAAGCTACCAAAAGGTTCACCATTGAAAATTTACAGCCCGCTTATATCAAAGTATATGACTCCAAGCAGCCAAATACTAAGTTTGCTGAAAGATACTACGGTGTGCCCTAACGCGCGCGCTCCTAGTGGAGATGGAAATTACGAAATTCAAAAATTTGTCAAAATTAATTCCACTCCTTTGTGAACCTTCACATTAATTTTACTTTACTTTTTTTTAAATTCTAAACTTGCTAGAATTAGACGTTAGCCAATAATAAATTCAAATGAAATCAAAAGTTAAAAACTGATTGAGAAATCTACAATAAATATTGAAATTTGAGGTCGTGGAAATATTAATAGTAATTATTATATTAACATTATCGTGTCAAGGAATACCCGCACTTTATCACTTTACTTCATAGCATATTGGGCTGCACTCGCAAATTCTGTTCAAACAAACAAATTCTACTCATAATGATAATATTGACAATTTAATTTGGAAACCTCCCAAGAGCAGAAAACTACTAAATTTTAAAAGGTACCAGAGTCGGCAAACTTATTTCCCTTTTTAAAAGCATGGCCAATAATAGGCTTTATTATATTGGAGCTGGCTCCTTTGAGAATTAAGGTTTTTTGGAGTTGGGATATTTCATCATTGAGTGTTTCTCTCTTGGCGTGTTTTTTATCTTTCTGGCTTTAAGATAGCATTTTTTTTACAATAATTACATGTAAAACATTATAATACATTACACACGATTTATTGAGCTCTTCCGAAGAAGCTTTCCCTCAATCAAAATCCCAAGAATTATAATAAATAATATCTCGTCGCATGTTTAAAAAAACGCTTTAAATATTGTCAAGCTAACGCTTAGAAATTTATGTAAACTCTTGAGAAAACTGCTCCTACGCTTCCTTCGAGATTACCAAAATTTGGCCCATTACATCCCATCACATCCTTTAAAATTAGCGTATGAGTAAGTTCCCGAGGAATATATGTAAGGCCAACGCATTGTAGCGTTCAAATGTAAAGATACTGAACATGTTGAATAAATGACCGTTACTATTAACAGTAAGGGTGAAATTGCAGGGAAATTTTGAATGGTGTCGGAATTATAGGAAAAATACGACCTTTTGTGGGTTTCCCATTGTGGGGCACAAACGGGCCAATTCGGCTCGAATTTCAACTAAAATATCAAAAAACATGTTTTCTCATTGCAGCATTTCAGGGTTTTTGTACTTTTCGGGGTCGTTAAACGATAAAAACGGATTTTACCCGGTATTTCATCCATTTGACAGATAATTATAAAATAAAAAATTCTAAAAGAAATATTTTTCACCACACTTGGTCCATTTTTGGCAATAATAGAATTGGAATATTTTAGCAATTATTATATTTTTCCCTCAATTTCTATTTTTATGTTGTGTTCTTTTAGGATAAGATTATTGCCGAGAATAAATAAGAGTTGAATTTGAAAAGCTCCCATGAGCCAAAAATACTAATGTTGAAAGGTACCAAGGGGGGAAACCACTTTATTTTACTCGGATATTTTAGTAAAAAAGCGAGGCCTACAAAAGCTCAAAGAGACTGGAGTTGGCTCCTTTGAGAATTAAGCTGTTTTCAAGGGATTTTTTAAATAGAAGTGTTTTTTAGCATTTGTAGACAGACACTTAATGTTAAAAGGTATGGGGCGAGAAAAGTTATTACTTTAAATGCATGGTTGACTCATGCTGATAAGCTTATTGGTGAGATTTGAGGAGGCTCCTTTGAGAAACAAGTGTTTTTTAGAGTTGGGATATTTTCACTCCTGGTTTTTTTTTACCCAAAAAAGAAAGCTGATTAAAGTTGACTCCTTCCAGATTGAAGTATTTTTACAGGGATATTCCATTATGTATTTACCTTTATATCCTGAGCATGTATTTAAATATTGTATGTGCGTGGTTTTGTGATAAGAATTTTCCACCATTATTATTACATATATAATGCATCTGATCTATTGAACTTTCCCCAAGAATCTTCGCCACAATCGAAATTCCAAGAATAATAAATGTCTCATGGGTAAAAAAAAAACCTTGAATATTCACGAGCCAATACTTTGAGACTTAAGCCCTTTAGATAACTTTGCTCCGTCGCTTCCTTCGATATTGTCATAATTTGCTCTTATTCAATCACACCACATCCTTGCAAATTGACGCGTATGTATATTTTGATTATAAATTTTATTATAGAGCAATTCCAACATTTTAGTACTGCCATTGGGATCCTCTTCTTTGTGGAGCATTATTTGCGAGTGTAAGTAAAAGATAAAGAAAGGGCAAAATGCAATTCATTTGGACATTTTTCCTAGTTTACGTAGGGATTTTTTTAAATCCTTGTCAAGTGTCTGGTCGATCTAAAAGTTTGAGGATATGTTCATGGAGCTGGGGCGTTTACAAATGTCCAGACACCCCAGTACATTTTGACCAGTCATATAAATACATGGTAAAAATATGTGAATATTACGGAGGAAAATCCTGCTCTATAGGAGTAGAACTCAAATCAGATTATTTCGCCTTCATTAAAAATCTCTGTGAGGGACATTACTGCACTATGAAGAAAATTCCTGTCCAAGTGGACACAAACGGACCTCCAGATTTTGATTGTGCACAGAAATGTCCCACCTCAGTGTCAGCATGGCTGGGACCAACAGCAACAGTAGAGGCGCCCACCATGAAGCCCTTGGTCATTACACTGGATCTTCCTCATTCGATTGTACTGGGTGAGACATTGCTAGTCAACATATCACTCCACAATAATAATTACCATTCATTAGCTGCGGATGTTTCCATTGGCGCGAGGCGGGAATTTCAAATTAGGCCACCCAATAATAAGAGCAAGATCCATTGTCCTGGGAATTCCGTGACGCCCGTGGAGTTTTGGCTCACACCTTTACAGCATGGGGACCTGGCGCTAGATATCAGGGCCAAAGTGAATAATGCAGTGGGTGCGCTCTTCAAAAGCAGCCTGCGCGTGACGCGTGGAGGAATCAAAAAAATAACGAGGAAAGTCAAGGTGATGGAAGCTACTGTCCCTGAAAAAGAAGCTTATGCTATCAGATGTGACATCCCTAGAGGAAGTCACGCGCTCGAGACGAAAAGTATTCGGATCAGCCTAACAAGTGTGGTTACCATGGGGAGCGCTGGAAATGAAAGTGTAGAAAAAAATAAGGGAAAATTGGCTTCCGTGAATATTTTTGCTATCAATACTCTCAGCGATCTCCCTACCTTTCATCAAGTGAAGAAAGAGGTTCAGCTTGACACGCGCAATGCCAGCGCGCTTTACGAATTGAATATATCCGACGATTTCGATGTGGTCTATTTTCATGTGGGAGGAGTTGGAAGCATCCGTGCTGTCGTTACTTGGACACATGACCTTGTAAATGATACATCCGACAGCGCTTTTTTAATTGAGGTCAACAACCGCGCCCCAGTAAGTACATTTTCATAATAGCAGTATTATTTACCCTTAAACGTATATGTATTCTTAATTTAGGGATGCTGATCATAATATATGTATAATTATGAATACGTTTATTTTAGGGCGGGATGGATACGAATCTGGAATTGGAGATTTGCGCGCGGTATCTTTTAGAGGATAAGCGCAATAATAGGACGGTTATGGAGATAAAGCTCCCTTCGGGTTACACACTTGAAGATAACGGTACGGATGACTCCACCAAAGTGGAAACGTTCCAGCACAGAGAAATCACCAATGAGGGCGGGAAAATTGAATTTTATTTTGACCACATAGAAACCCCGGCGTCAACCTGCGCTACAGTCCACGCTACCCAAAGATTCACTATAGAAAATTTAAAGGAGGCTTATATCCACATATACGATTATTACGAGCCGAATACAAAGTTCGCGGGAAAACTTTACCACGTGCCCTCCCACTCGAACTCCGCCTCAGAATGGTACTAGGAACTGAAGAAAAATATGTCAGAATTTTAACTCCATTCTTTTGTGAACCTTCATAAAAGTTTACTTTAATTATTTTTTAAGCTCTAGTCTTCCACTAAATTACAGTATAGTTAAATACTTATCCGCTATGCTTTAATTAAAAGATCAATAGTAAAAAGATAGTGGAGAAAAGTAAATAAATAAAATTTCATTTTTAGCACGGAAGGAATGTTTTTTAGCGTTGGGATATTTTCTCACTCGGCATTTTTTTAAGCTTCCCACCAAATTAATATTGAAATGTACCAAGTGGGAAAAAAATTTATTTGTAAACGCATTTCCAATAATGCTTCATAAAATTAGGACTTGGCTCCTTTTTGGAGCCAAGTTTCTCCTTGGAAACTTTTTACACTTGGGATATCTTATCATTCAATTTACGAGCCGTACGTAAAAACCTTACATTACTCCAAAGCTCCATGTTTTTGGCTATGTTTTAGTACAGAGCCATATGTGTATACATAGAAATGCCAGAAAAATCCAAATACATACATTTTTAATGCTGACAATAATAATTATTATTATTTTAAAGTCATAAATAACCTGTCCATTCCAACGCATTGAGCATCTTCTTCATTAATTATTTAATTAGTACCCATGTACAAATTGCCTATGCTTATTTTTATGGGACGTGAATATGTCCACACTGAATGTAAACAGACAATAATATTGTAGGGATGAGTCATTAGAAATTTCCAAGGAATTGACCTATCCCCTATCGTATCCCTAATTAATTAGCTATACATATTTTTTTAAATGTATGTGGTCCATCAAAAACCATAGGATTATCAACCCAGAGGGAATAGTAGAGTAATAATAATGAAAGTACGTACTAATTCCAACACCTCCCAACTCCACTTAACAAGCTAATGTTGGAATGCGAATGTAGCAAAGTCGGAAACATTTATACGCACATAGTAAATAGCATATATAAATATCACTAAAAGACTTGGCTCCTTTTAGAATGAAGCAATTTCACAGTTGGGATATTTTCACATTGAACAATTTTTTTCCACTTGATCTTATCTATGTATATAGGCATTTATAGATGTATACATTGGAGTTGGCTCCTTTGAGAAAAGAGTTTTTTCTAGAGTTGGGATATTTTATCATTCAATGTTACTCCCTTTGACGTATGTGTTTTTACGTGTTGTTTTATCATACAAGGATTGTTTTTATGTTTATTTGTAATACATTTGATCTGTTGACCTTTTCGGTAGAATCTTCTCTGCAATTAAAATCCCTAGACATTTTGTATGTGTCATGGGTAAAAAAACCTTGAACATTCACGAGAGCTAATGCTTTGAGGCTTAAGCTCTTCGGAGAACTTTGCTAAGTTGCAGCCTTCGAGATATATGTAATATTTTTGCTCGTATTAAATCACATGATATCCACAAATAAAATTGACGTGTACATTTTCTTTGTAAGTTTCGTCATAGCAAATCCAACTGCTTCAATTACCATTGAGATTCCTCTTCCCGTGGGACGTGTGTATGTGTGATTTTGTGTAAAAGATACAAAACTGAAAAATGCAATTAATTAATTTTAAAATTTTTCCTAATTCACCTTGGTATTTTTTCCAAGCCTTGTCATGCGTCTGCTCAACATAAATATTTGCGAACATGTTTAGAGGGCTATTTGAGCTATGAAAGTAAAATAACCCGAGTACGTTTTGAGTGCTTCCGCAAATACGAAGTTGGGATTGAGTGTGAATCTGAAGAATAAATAAATTATTGTGAAGAAAATATAGAGCTAAGCCTAGACAATTTCAAGGAGGCTATGAAATATTGTATATTAAAATATTATATTATTGTAAATAATATAGCCGAGTACAAATTACGCTGAGACATTTTACAGCGCGCGCTGACACGCGCCATTTTCTAGTATCATGAATATTTTGATCTTACTAGCTCGTAACATGAAGAGTGTCACATTATTTGAAAATCTCCCAAACAAATAAATACTCAACCTTATATAATTGTACGCGCGCGCTCAATGTTAAATTACATCGGAAATCCATGGAAAATTCACGAATTATTTAAATATATGTACAATAATTTTTGGAGTTGAGAAGAAAATTAGCATTGACCTTTTACATTAAAAATAAATATTATTCACACTTTATACTCTTTCCGTAAAAACTCTAGTAGATTTGAAGCTTAAATAATAATTCCTACGCATTTAATATTTTTGAGTCCCACTCAACCCTATGCATATATATATATATATGTATAATATATATTGACCATTCATTACGAGCCCACATGTGTCTTTCTTTAACTCGACCAAAAATAACAAGATTATAACTTTGGTCTTTCACTTGAATTACTTGCATACATTTCTTGGTAAGGATTTAGCATTAAATCATTTGACATGTGTGTATCGAGAAAGAAAAAAATGATGGGAAAATTAATCAAAGGAATTGGCATGTCTGGTGAATAACTTACCATTATTTTTCGCATCTCCTCCTATATGCAAATAAATGCTAAAATAATAAATATTTAATTATCTTGAATAAAGATTTCGTAAGTAATATTATGAAAAGTTTAATTTGAAAAACTCCCAAAAGCCAAAAATACTAATGTTAAAAGGTACCAAGTGATAAAAATTATTTCACCTTTTGTTATAGTAAAAGTAAGGCCTAAATGGGCCTAAAGAGGTTGGAGTTGGCTCCTTTGAGAAATAAGTATTTTTTAGAGTTGGGACATGCTACACTTCTCATGTGCTTGGGGTGTTCGTGGTGGTTTTCTGATAAGGATTTTAGTTGCCATCATTATTAATACATTGCACACCGTGTCCAAATCGACTTAAAACGGAACTTCGCATTTTGGCCAAAAACAAAATCTTCAACTTTACAAGTTGATTTCCATTTTTCGATAGGTCTTATCCGAATGCATCTTTTTGCAAAAAATTTTTACCCTTACTCCATGCTGATAGCCACAGCAGGGTCCATTGTAAATTTCTTTTACATTGTTTAAACGGCCGGACAAGGCC
>JAQFXU010004109.1:0-14275 GCA_034693705.1 Spatulosminthurus flaviceps
ATAAGTAAATACTGTGTTGATGATAGAATGAATTGGGAATATTGGGATGGTTTACATGCGAGTATAATGCCTGTAAAAGGCGCTTCGAGCTGTAAGCCGTCCCGTGTACAGCAATGTACATATAAGTTCATGATGGGAAAGTCCTAAGTGAAATAAAGCATGGCCCTTGGTAGGCTAGCCAGATAGATAGAAGTACTTGAACCAAAATGTCAAGTTCAGGTTATAATTACTTGAGGTTTCAT
This sequence comes from Spatulosminthurus flaviceps, assembly GCA_034693705.1. NCBI lineage: Eukaryota > Metazoa > Arthropoda > Collembola > Symphypleona > Sminthuridae > Spatulosminthurus > Spatulosminthurus flaviceps. Next base: position 243 of record JAQFXU010004109.1, read on the forward strand.
GGTCAAGTCAAGTTCAAGGTCAAGTTTGAAAATTACTTGACCCGAACGCAGCTCTATGAACATCCACAAGCATCCACTTTGAAAAGTTCTGTCAATCATCGCCAAAAGATTACAAAGGAACAACACAACTAACTTTAATCATTTCTAAGTTGTTTTTAATAAATCTGTGAAAAAATTGTTATATTATACTCATAATTTTGGTGATCAGAAAAATTCTGGAGGTTAGTCAAATTGGGGTTATAGATGTATACATATATATTTTTTTCCTTAAAAATTCCTTACAAGTATATTAATTAATAACTTATTTATGTGCTCATTTTGAATATATGCACCTGTCATGTAAACATTAAAATGAGGAAGTCAAGCTATACACACGTTTATTTTCCGCTCTCCCATCTCATATCATATCATACTAGCCGCATCTCCAGTCTGACTTTCCCATTTCTCCGCAATTTCTCTAATTCCTCCAATCACACATGTTCTCATATTTACACTTATAGTCTAGCCAACATTTCCGCGTAAGATCATGTTATTATCTTACACAACTATTGTTAATTTCTAGGAACTCGTGCCTCAAACACGGAACTAGATAATAAATTAGACCTTTTCCTTGTTACTTTGAAGAACACTTTCCAAGAATTGCTTTGAATTTTAAAATAAAACTAATGTTATGTTTAACCTGGCGGCACCAGCCCCCTTATAAAATATCCTTGTCCGTACCTCGGTATGTCTGTACGTCGGTTCCCCGGAAATGAAAAATATGAGGGTCAATGTTTAGACTCATCATTAGCTCCTAATACTTGCCATAAAAGCTGCTCAAAAGATAATTAAATTCACCTGTAAAAAACGTTGATAAAACATTTTTTAATGTCCCATTTATTTCAAATGTTGACTATGGATCAGTATAATATTTGTAGTTTAAAATGAAAGCGTATTACATAGTTGTGTGTAGTGTATTTATAGGGCTCCTGAGCACCTTTGGTACTCAGGCCAACAGTATATGTAGTTACTATTATTATTTCCCAAAAATTTCTATGAAACTTAAGCTGCGTTCGTCATCCAAAAATACATACGCATATTAATCAATCTGACGTCGACGATAAAAATATATGCAAATTGGGTTAAAATTTACACCATTTTTATACTTTTCGAAGGTAAAACAACATTGAAAAATTCAGGGTCGCCGTGAAACATGAATAGAATAAGGTTCACAAGATTGGCTAAAACCCATTTTAGAGGCTCGACCTGGTGGCAGTGTGCCAAAAGGCTTTAGTTCGTACCTTCGAAAAATATTCACAGCAAATAGAAACAATTGATTTCTTCCAAGAACCTCTCCAATGCATTTCCTTTTCCCCGTGCCAAAAGTCAAGAGCTTGGAAACGGCATCATTCAATTTCCCATCTTCACCCAAAAATCTTTCAGGCTTAAACTCCATTGGATCCTTCCAAACTGTTGGATCGTTTAGGGAAGCGTACAAATTTCCTACGACCATTGTATCCTTTTTAATGAGAAATCCTTGGAACTCCGTGTCTTCCAATGCCGAGTGGAAAATTGCTAGAGGCAAAGCCGGTGACATTCTTAAAGTTTCGTTCAAAATCGCCTCCCAATAAGGCATGTTACTTCGATCACTGACTGCGGCCTCTCGAGTGATTGGAATTGTAGCTTGAATCTCTCGAGCTAGTTTTTCTTGAATTTCCGGGTGTTTAATTAAATAAAAAAGTAGCCATCCTAAGGTTGATGTGGAGGTCTCAGCAACTCCAGGAACGTTGAGAGCAATGCAGCATTTGAAAAAATTTGGGGAGAAATTTTCTGTTCGTCCAGAAATTGATCAATTAAATCTCTAGGGGCATCGGCTACGTGAGTCTCTCGATGCATTTTTATTGCCTTCTGAATGTAATTGTGGATTTCCTCAATTTCCTTACATCTTTGAGTGTAGCCTGTTAGGTTTGGAAACCAGGACAGAAGTTGGGGTAGAAATATGGAAAGCGCGAGCAGTGGGGGAGCAGTAACGACTCTAAGGAAAACATTCAAACCAGCCTCTTTAGCAAATCTTACAAAGAAATAAAAGTCCAAATTTAAAAGTGATCAGAATTGATCATAGTCAAACTGCATGTACACGGTCAAATCTTACTTATAAAATGTGGTCGATAATTGTGACTGCGTTATAATCATGTAAGTAATAAGTGGTAAGCGTTAGAAAATTGAAATTTCAAAATTATTTTCTACTCTTACTGCATGAGGTTGTGAGTAAATTTTTGAAATTCTCTCTCATCCCTCGCATTGTCTGGTCCGTTGATAATTCCCCACATGTATTCAAGAGTTACTACTCCGAATGTGTGGTTTACTTCTAATCTCTTATCCAAGTGTTCCTCAAATATTTCCAGTAATTTTGGAACTTGCTCCTGAATTTGGGCCTCCATTCTCTCACCTCCAAATCCAGAATCCTTCAACTTTCTTTTTACAAATTGGCGTATCTCCTTAGCAGCTGGTCCGTCAGCCCAACCAAGACCCGATCGATTTTTAGTTGTTTCATCGAAATATTTTATTTTTGGACGTCCATTAAGGCTTGGTATATTAAAGGTTGATTTTATCGATGCCGCATCGTTGAGCACAATGGCCCTGTTAAGATGTCCTTATTTTGATTTACAAACAGAAATCCTTTAAAATTGTCGTATTTATTTCTTACGGAAAACTACCAAACTGAACAGATAATATCGGTCCATATTTTCCAGCCCATTTCAGCATTGTCTTGTGGGGGTGAAAGCCTAGAAATGGCAAATGACCCAAAATGGGTAGCTTCCATGGCCCTGAAAAAATTTCCTTTCATTTCACAAAAGGCTGACACGAAAAAATTTCCATTTTTCCAAAATATTCTGTTCATGTTCTGTTACCTGGCGGTTGTTTGGAGTTTTCTTTGGTTAACTGTACCCACAAATATTTTAAGGTGAGTAGGAAAATAATGAAGGATATCAAAATCTCCGAAATCATAGTTAAAAAATTTAGAAATTTAGTTAACTTTTAGCTCTTATTTTCCTATGCTTTTCATTCCAAGTGCTTGTATCTACTGCCAAGATTACTCATTGAGCTTCACTATTTTTGAAAAATTAACGTAAACATTTTTCCCATTAGAGAACAGATTCGAGTCAATGTGAGAGAGTTGTGAAAGAAGAAAAAAGTTTTATTGACTACGTAATGGTTTTTTATACCATGACATTGAGATGGACAAAAATGAATGGGAATATTTTCCTCGGATGCTTAAACACAAGCAATTAACACAGTGATGTATCAACAGCATAAATGTACTGCGGTACGTGCAGTTTCCAGTATACATGCATTACATGCAATTTATGCATTGAATGCAGCACATGCAGCCAGAGTATGTTAAACTTCTCTGGAGAGAAATTTCCGCATAGAGCTTCACCAAAGCATGTGCACTTTGAGTTTGCAAATATCAAATTTTTTACAACCGTAAAAATTCGAGGTAACTATTTTGCACTCAAACCGGTTTGTACTGGCAAAAAATTCTCCACTTTTGATCCTCTCACATTTAAACAGGCCAAAGTAAACAACATATTTATGTGTGTAAATTATAAGCAAACGATATACAAAGCGAAGTTAATATTGGTTACTTGTAATACATTTCTATGCAATTGCAATGAACTGCTATGCCTGCAGTGGTCTTCTGTCACTTAAACCCCATAAGTTACCAGTTGAGTGTTTGATAGATAGATACTGACAACATGTACTTTAATCAAACTACAAGTGGAGTGTGTAACACAAGAAGAAATATTTGACAAGTAGCTCTATCGAGCTACCACCGTGACCTATGGGTTTTAAATATTTAGTGAATTCTCCATGAAAACATCCTTGTATCATGTGTCACTACAACCTACTAATTCATATTTGGATCTAAGAAAAATTAATGGTTTTTGCCTTTAGCCCCAGTTTGAAAATAGTGGTGTTATAACTCCACGAGCTTTCTCCCGCCGAAATTCCGCATGTGTACGATTTTCATTAAAAAAAATTTGACGCACATTTGGGTTGAAAAAACATATTCCGGCAAAACATTTGACCCCATGCTACAAATGCCCTATATATTGAACTTAGAGGTCAATCTGTGCGGTTTTTACAGGAAAATGGATCCCGCCGGATCGGTTTGACCGATGTCAATGAGAATTGGCGGAAACCATTGTAAAAGACATATCTCAGGATCTTTTTTTTGGACGACCCAAAAATCTTATCCCGTTGACCTCCAGAGGTCATCATAGTTTGACTGGGTTTTGCTAGAAGTCAATCTGTACAGTTTTTACAAGAAAATATATCCCGCCGGATCGGAATAAAAATATGAATACCAAAAGGAATAATATAAAGGAGTTTGAATATCCTGTCCTTCAAAACATTGCCAAACGCACACAAAACTATGCAAAAATCTCCAAAATTTTGTATTGATTCAGTAATGAATATTTTATACATGAATAACATGAAATAAAAAATATTACATATAATGAATTTGTAATATGCTGTTGCAACTGTTGCAAGTTGTTCAAATGTTGACCGTAAAAAATCCCTTTATTCCAGCATGAATTATAGTACATACAAACAACTGTAAAGTTTCAGGGTCGTCGTGAAACCCGAACCAAAAAAGGTTCACACGATTGGCTAAAACCAATTGTAGAGGATCGACCACTTGGCAATGGGCCAAAAGGCTTAAGTTTATACCGCCGAAAAATATTTACAGCAAAGAGAAACACTTGATTTCTTGCCAGAATCTCTCCAATGCATTTCCTTTTCCCAGTACTAAAAGCCAAAACCTTTGAGACGGCATCATTCAATTGCCCATCCTCACCCAAGAATCTTTCAGGCTTAAATTCCATAGGATCCTCCCAAATTGAAGGATCGTGTTGGGAAGCGTACACATTTCCAATGACCATTGTATCCTTTTTAATTAGAAACCCTTGGAACTCCGTGTCTTCTAATGCCGAGTGGAAAATCCCGAGAGGAAAAACCGGTGATATTCTTAAAGTTTCGTTAAAAATCGCCTCAAAATAAGGCATGTTATTTCGATCACTAAATTTCGCCTCTCGAGTGATTGGAATTGAAGCTTGAATCTCTCGAGCTAATTTATCTTGAATTTCAGGGTGTTTCACTAAATAAAAAAGTAGCCACCCCAAAGTTGATGTAGATGAGTCAGAACCTGCTACTAACAACTCCAACAGCGTGGCTTGCAATGCATTATTTGTAAAAATACGAGGTGAGGTTTTCTCTTGGTCCAGAAATTGATCAATTACATCTCTAGGGGCATCGCCAACGTGAGTCTCTCGATGCATTTTTATTGCCTTCTGGATGTAATTATGGACTCCCTCAATTTCCTCTCTTTTCTGAGTATAGCAGTGTTTTGAGAACCAGGACGGAAGCTGTGGTAAAAATACGGAAAGTGCAAAGATTGGCGAAACTGTTCCGACTCTGTGAACAAATCCGAAATGTTTATATAATCCAAATTAGCTCCATAAATTGACCAAAGCTGTTATCAAATACTCGTTTTTTAGAATCATTTAAAAAATTCTTTCACCTTTGGCTACTAGAAAATAATATTTTCCCTGTGAACTTACTTCATGAGATTTTGAGTAAATTTTTGAAATTCTCTCTCATCTCTGGTCTCATCCGATCCATTGATAATTCCCCATATGTATTCGAGAGTTACCACCCCGAAGGTGTCGTTTACTTCTAATTGCCTACCCAAATGTGTCTCAAAGATTTCCAATAATTTTGGAACTTGTTCTTGAATTTGGGCCTCCATTCTCGCACCTCCATATCCAGAATCCTTGAATTTTCGTTTTGTAAATTGCCGTATCTCCTTCCAAGCTGGTCCGTCAGCCCAACCAAGACCCGATCGATTCATAGTTAATTCATCGAAATATTTTATATTTGGACGTCCACTAATACTTGGCAAATTAAAGACGGATTTAATAGATGCAGTATCGTTCAGCACAATGGCCCTGTAAACGTTTCCAAGGCTTTAATTTGCATTTTATTACCGGGGCCTGCGGTTTTCACCCATGACTCAATGTGTAGAGTAAGCTGAGGCAAATATAGCCCAATGGGCAAAGTTGGCCATGGGGTTAAGCTGCACAGGAGCAAAAGTTTCCGTAAGTGGGGCAAAAATAACCACCAATCAAATACGGTAGAATAAAGCAATTTGTGGAGCGCACTGTAAAAATAAAGCCTCTAATAGTGCTTAAACTATTTTGATAGCTACTTTTGCCTTATAGCATATTTTGTCCCATTAGTGGCTAATTTTGCACTGTGACCAATTTTACCTCACTAGCTCTATGGCTTCACGTAACAAATTTTAACTTAAACGTTAGTTTAATTTACCTAAAAAATTCCTTAAAAATGAAAAAATTATTTCTCACGAGATACTGCCAAACTGAACAGAAATTATCGGTCCATATTTTCCAGTCCATTCCAACATTTTCTTGTACGGGTAAAAGCCTAAAAGAGGCAAATGACCCAAAATTGGTAGCTTCCACGGTCCTGAAAAAAGTCGTACTCATTTTTTAAAAATGAACGCAAAAAATACAAATTCACTACTTTTTTTCACGCAATTACCTGGCGGTTGTTTTTTGGGTTCGTTCGTAAATTTTATCCACAAATATTTTAAGAGGAGAAGAAAAAGTATTGAAAATATCAAAAACTCGGAAATCATAATTAAAGTTAAGATTTACTTTTGCTCTTTTCCGTGTAAATGCTTGTATAGCAGCTGCTAATAAATTTACTCAGCTTCAATAAAAACGTTTTTCGCATCATCGGAGGACATTTATGACAACGAAAGAATGGTTTGAAAGAAGAAACCAGTTTTAATGGTAATAGTGAATGGAAAATAGTTTCATCCACTGCTTAATTTAAACAAAAGCAACGCAGTATGTATATTGGTACGACCCATTTGTTAATTGTGACATATTCACAATATATATGGAGTGATGTGCATGAAGTTTATGCATTTAATACACTTTACATGTTCAGTTTATATTCGTTCCATGCGAACAGAGGATGCAAGGCTTATCTAGAGAGAAATTATTTCAGCCATTTCTGCAGCCATACCAATAAGTGCAATGACTTATTTTTTTTACTTCGGTGAAAATTTAATGATACATACTTGTGAAATGTGTAATACATGAATAAATATATTTTTAATTTCCAATTTCATTTAAAATTTCAAGCCCGGACTCAAGTAGTAGGGCAATGGATAATAGTAAAAATCTTGTGGATGGATTGGATTTTGTTTCATTAAATATTAGGATTCAAGCGTGATGGCTTGGGATGCATTAATAATATTACCTTGAAAGGATTGATCTTTCTTTTCCTCAGATACACACATAGTTTTAGCCAACAAAAACATTTGAAAGGAAATATTTTTGCACAAAGTTGTTTTTTAATTTTCTAATTTATATGGTCATTATATTTATTAATTTTGTATTATTTTTGAGCAATGCAAACTGTAACACAGAAAAAGATTTCAACCCATCGCGCATCAGTCAAACTAATAAGAGGGTCTAGATTAAAGAGGTTGCGCGTTGTCCAAAAATTCCTTAAGTTGAAACGGATAGGCCAAGCAAGCACAGCTATCATATTTCTTATTGTTAGAGACGGACCGTGGCTTAGAAGGAAATCTTAAAATTTCCAACATTTTATTTGTTTGTCAATGAAGTAGCTTGGCGTGACAAAACCTACAACAACTAAAAATATATACAAAGTACTGGCAAAGGGCACATATTAGCGGGACCGTTTATAAGGCACCCGTCAATTTAATGTTGCAATTAAATTTACTTAATCCTCTACATCACGAGCTAAAAACTATGAAACACGCATTACTAGCGAAATAGAACAAAGCCTAGAAATGGTAAATGACCTAAAATATGGAGCTTCCATGGTCCTGAAAAATTTCAAAAATTCACACGAGATATGCATTTTTTCATTTGATTTGTTTTTCACATCATTTTCGTGTTATTACCTGGTGGTTGCTTAGAGTTTTTGCTGTTAACTTTTACCCAAAAATATTTTAAGAGGAGCAGAAAAATAATGGAAAATACCAAACACTCAGAAATCATGATTATAAATTTTAGATTTGTGGGAACCTTTAGCTCTTAATTTCCTAGTCATGGATTGAAAGTACATATGGCTACTACTCACTGAGGAAACTTCACCAGAATCAAAGTTATTTTTTTGGGCTCAAAGAACTTTCAAGGAAATTGATCTGAAAGAAAAAACAAGATTTAGTGGTAACTACGCAGTACTTTCTTATGCTTTACAATGAAAATAGTAAAAATGAATCTGATGTGAGGGTATCACAAGGTATGAGCTTAGGCTATAAGGCCTAAGGCTATTTGTATGTGTTAGAGCTTTGGACTTTGTCCATAGCTCATTAGTCGTGTTCCAGCCTCCAACAGAGTTACTGAATAAACTCTCTTATCTCTCACCATAGTCCACCTAGTTCGCCTACACTTATTACGGCATCTCATCTAACAGGTGGCTATCGCCAAGCATTACATCAGTCCTGTCATCTGAGACACCCTTCACTGATGTTTAATTTACAAGAAAACAGCACAGTGTGTTATGGTACTACACATTTATTGTTTGTCATTTATTTACATTGTGAATGAACTGCAGCATATATGGTGCATGTATTTATGCAGTGCATACAAATCATACAGAGCAAGCAAGGCTTTCAGGTAAATTTAGCTTTTCTGGAGGGAAATTTCCTCATTGAGCTACACCATAACCAGTGCAGTGGGAATTTTCGACTTAACCTTTTTCCTTGCAAAAACTGGTTTCTTTATTCTGTGCATAAATTCCAGCACAGCGTAATAGTGCAGCTTATTAATTGTTTGTTGCGCATATCTTGGCAATTTAAATGAAATGCAATGCCTGTATAGTGTCCTCCCTTCATTAAAACTGGAAGACACAGTTGCAAGATGATAGTTAGAAAGAGAGACGACAAAAAATGACAAAATCCATTTGACTTGTACGTACTAACCGCGGAATGAGTAATAGTGCATGAAAAAAATTGCCAAACTGGCAATTGAAAATCGATTTGACATTATATAGACTAAAGGTTTTATTTACACGACCGAAAATTCCATAATTTGAGCGACAAGAAGCAACAGAAAGTGCAGCGACGGGGTTTTGACGTGTATGAGCAGGCTCTTATTATGACTATTAATTTAATAGAAAAAAATTAACAGTGTTCAGAGCAGCTACTAATTATTCAAATAGTTTTATTTTCGATATATTCTTGATTGGCTGAGAAATGGAAATATCATTAAATTTAATTATGAATATGAATAAATTATTGATATAAAATAGTATAAAGTTGCCACGTGCAAGTTACATGAAAAAAATTACCGGTAATAATGGATCATTAAACCTGGAACATTGATGGAAACCGGTTGAGTTATTATATTTTGCCTGTATAATTTTATATTCATTTTACTAAAAAAAAACGTGGGTTTATACTCCGATACATACCCTAAGGTCTTACAGAGTTGTCAACCATCTCAAGTCTTTATTCATTAATTCGCGTTACAAAGTTTAAATGATTGACCCTATCTATGAGTAACTCCGGCTTTCTGGGGCCATCATTGTAAACTCGCTTGGCGGTCATATGTCTGAGCGGTCAGGGGAAAAACCCAGTGGGAAAAAACCCCTTTCCTTTAATACGAACTAGAAGCCACTCCGGGATTCGAACCCGGGACTCAGACGACACTCGTACAGGAGTACTTAGCACACTTCGCTATCAGTCGCCAACATATTCATTTTACTATATATAGTATGTACATTTAAGCAAACGATGGTATAGTGGTGGCTTAAAGAATTATGCCAATCATCAATAATAAATTCCCATTGATTATGCTTTGTTTCCATATCCAATATACATGTATACACTTTATTGTCACTGCGCATTGAACGAAGACAAAATCAGAAACTGTGCCTAGAAAGCCACAATGGCAACTGGATGTATAATTTTGTATAGTAGAAAAATGTGAGGAAATGTTTTACACCAAATTACACAAGTATTGACTTGAAAAAAATTATTTTTCAAACGAAATCCGCAGATTACAAATAAATAATGAATAGTGTTTCGAAGGGTAAGAGCGCATGAAAATCTTTAATATGGTAAAACTTGGACACGTTGTTTAACGTTTGCAAGACTTTCACGCCAATCTTCGAATCTCACAAAATTCTTCGCTCTTTCGCGCCATACTAGTTTGTAGATACGCAACTGTGGCTCAGCTATTGGTTTTCAGTGTCGACGTGAAACTTGTACAAAAAAGGGTTCACACGATTGGGTAAAACCCATTGTAGAGGCTCGACCTGTTGGCAATGTTCCAAAAGGCTTTAGCTCATACCGTCGAAAAATATTGACTGCAAATAGAAACACTTGATTTCTTGCCAGAATCTCTCCAACGCATTTCCTTTTCCCGGTACTAAAAGCCAATAACTTGGAAGCCGCCTCATTCAATTTCCCATCTTCACCCAAAAATCTTTCGGGATTAAATTCCATTGGATCTTCCCAAACTGATGGATCGTGTTGGGAAGCGTACAAATTTCCTATGACCATAGTATCCTTTTTAATTAGAAATCCTTGGAACTCCGTGTCTTCTAATGCGGAGTGGAAAAGTGCGAGAGGTAAAACCGGCGATATTCGTAAAGTTTCGTTCACAATAGCCTCACAATAAGGCATCTTATTTCGATCACTGAATTTCACGTCTCGAGTGATGGGAATTGTCGCTTGGATCTCCTGAGCTAATTTCTCTTGAATTTCAGGGTACTTCACTAAATAAAAAAGTAGCCACCCTAAGGTTGATGTGGATGTGTCAATACTTGCTGATAATAACTCCAACAGCGTGGCTTGCAATGCATCGTTTGTGAAGACATGAGGTGAGATTTTCTCTTGGTCTAGAAACTGATCAATGAAATCTCTAGAGGCATCGCCAACGTGAGTGTCTCGATGCCTTTTTATTGTTTTGTGGGTGTAGTTCTGCATCTGTTCAATTTCCTTCCACCGTTGAGTGTAGCCCGTTATTTTTGGGAACCAGGAAAGAAGCTGTGGTAAAAACATAGAAAGTGCAAGCAGTGGGGGAGCTGTAGCGGCTCTGTAAAAAATATAGCCATCAATGATATGCGTTAAAAAATTATTTCCAACATCTCGTTCAAAAACAAACAAAAATGTCGTAATTTTTTTCAATTAAACTTACTTCATGAGATTTTCAGTAAATTTTTGAAATTCTCTCTTATCTAGGGCATCTCCTAATCCGTTGATAATTCCCCACATGTATGCTAGAGTTACTACTCCAAAAGTGTGTTTTACTTCTAATTTCTTGTCCAAATGTGTCTCAAATATTTCCAGTAGTTTTGGAACTTGCTCTTGAATTTGGGCCTGCATTCTCTCACCTCCAAATCCAGAATCCTTTAATTTTCGTTGTACAAATTGGCGTATCTCCTTAGCAGCTGGTCCCTCATTCCAACCAAAACCAGATCGATTTAGAGTAGAATCGTCCATATATTTTAATTTTGGACGTCCACTAAGACTTCGTAAATTAAAGGCCGTTTTTATAGATGCTGTATCGTTCAGTACAATTGCCCTGTTTTTTATTTTTAAATAAATAAAATTTAAATTTTAAATTTAAGAAAAAAAATTACTTAACAAGTTGAAAAATTTTATGAAAACATATTTTCTCACCCAAAACTACCGAATTTGACAGAAATGATCGGCCCATAATTTCCCATCCACTTGAGCATCGTCTTGTGAGGGTAAAAGCCTAGAAATGGCAAATGACCCAAAATGGGTAATTTCCATGGTCCTGAAAAATTTTACTTTCATTTCTTCAAAAATGTTTACACGTAAAAATTTGAACAGATTTTTTTCATGACATTACCTGGTGGTTGTTTGGAGTTTGTGTTAGTAAATGTCCATAAATATTTTAAGAGTAGGGAAGCAATACAAAACAACAAAATCTCGGAAATCATAACTATACAATTCAGATTTTATCAAACTTTTAGCTCCGAGTTTTCTTTGCTTTTCATTGTAAGTGCCTGTAGCTACTGCTACGGCACTTGTATGCAGAAAATGAATGAAGAATTAACGCATGAACGGTTTGATAGAATAAACAAGTTTTTCATAGCATGACATGAAAACGAGCAAAAATGAATGGCCATATGTTCAAATAATATTTAAATAATACAAATGCAACGCAGTATGTTGGTACTATTAATTTTTTTAGTGACGTATTCTTCACTATATAAATGAAATGCAACTTATATGCATTATTAAATCCAGTACAGGCTGTGCATGCTATGTGTTTGCACTGAATCTTCCGAATGTATAGGAGCATGCAAGGCTTTTTTAGAGAGAAGTTCGTTGGACTACACTATAGCAAGTACATTTGTGAATTTTCCCGCAAGCATTCTAGGTAAGGGGCTGTCAATAATGGACGTCAGCCGTCACAGGTCAAAGGGACTGACCCACCCCATCAGCGTAGGCTCTCATCATGGGCCAGAGCCCGAATTTCGAAGGACCCACTGACCTCACTGCTGACGTCCACTACGCCCAACTTTATGCCTAACTGCTTTGCTTTGAAAAATACATATGCATTACTTTCCAAATTGCACTTCACAAGAGTAATCTCACAACCAGCAAAGTACAGTCATAACCCATAATCAAATTTCTATAAACGTCGTGTTAGATTTACTGTAAGATGAATAAATCTTCCTAATGTTCTGAAGCAAATTAACGCTCGGAAAAACTATTTTATTTCAAACTGTTCGGCTCCGAAATTTCATGGACTCATTTTTTTAGCACAGCAAAGGAAGAATATAAGGCCTTTTCAAACAATTCCAGGGACGCCCTAAATTATATGGAAAATACAAAAATTTTCAAAGTCGATATTTTCCCACTACTCATGCTCACAGTGACATGAATGTTGCGTGCCGTAACCAATTGCTCCCCGTCTTCAGCCTGTGCATATACAACAATGATTTTTATACTGTACTATCAAAAAAGGCTCAAAATGATATGGATTTTACAAACTTGGCCGAATCTCCTAGATTCTAAAGTTTTCCAAGTCTCATGCGGATCCAATAGATTTTCCAATTTTTCTTCATCCAATTCGGTTTCAAGAGGTACAATGGTTGCACAAAAACGACTATTTTCACCTCCGTTGCATCTGAAAGCAATTAAAATTTCCAGATCCGTTCCTTCGATCTCGTAAGAAAATATTACTTGAGCCACCCTAGAAGTAAATAAGTCCCCCTGTTTATTCATTTTTGTATTTCTGTTTTATCTTATTTATTTTTATCTTTTTGATTATTTATATATAAATATGCAAGAAAATTCTTTTTGAAAATATTTGCATACGATTCATCAGCTACAGAAAACATTTCACGTGTGAGGGAAATTACTTCGCTAGGCGGAGAAAAGTTATCCTTGGGACTGAAGATTTGGCCATTCTTGAGTGAAACTTCTAAGCCGTTAACTGGAAACAATCTCGTAAACTCAATTCAAACATGAATAGCTTAATGTAATACATACAATAAAAAAGGGTGCTAACCTATTTCCACAACACAAGCAACCGAAAGGAGTGTCACATTTTCAATTGCTTGGCAACGTCGATTTAAATAATCAACCACCGTCATATCACGCACACTTTCACCATCTTTAATATTTTCCTTGGTACTTTCCGTTATCTGCTGATCAAAGTCAATTTCTTCCCAAAGGTCCACTTCAACAATGGACTGGGGTCCCCGTGTCATTTCAACGCTTGCCAAATAATGTCCTTTGGAAATTAAGTAGTTATGTCTTTTAACTAACAAACTGCTGTCTGTCTGAAAACATGACACCGAAATCAGAGGATGCGATAATCTTTTACAACTATCTTAAATTTGATTGGAACATTATTATTAGAGAGAAAGACTTTATTGACACTGCTCCTCAATAGAAGTAGCCATTATTGACTCAGTATAATGTATAAAATGTT
>JAQFXU010004110.1:0-14264 GCA_034693705.1 Spatulosminthurus flaviceps
TAATTTGGCTCAAAAAATTCTTGGCTGAAAAGATTTTAGCTGAAAAATTTCTTGGCTGAAAAGATTTTAGCTGAAAATTGTAGTGGCGGAATTATTTTTAGCTGAAAAATATTTGGCTGAAATTTCATTGGATGAAACTGCTGGCTGAAATTGTTTTTGGATGAATAGTCCTAGACCCGTTTTTAGCATACTGTATGCAAACAAATGTAAAGTTTGTCATTATTCACTATCACAGTGGTGGTTTTTGCTTGTAGTTTTATTGTTGTTGAATATAAACATAGGCTGAACTTATGTACGGATGAGTTAATGAATTTCTAAGTTGTTACTCACATGAAAATAAATACAGTATAGTAAATAACGATTGTCTGACTGAGACGAGTCTCTGTGTACCTCTGCTGTCCTTCTTATAATGGGTTGTTTAATAGAAGTTAAAGCGGTTAAGCTTTGAGCTGCTGATAGAACGACAAATATTGTTAGGCAAAATTTTGCTAGGTTTGTTATTATAATTTTGAAATTTATGGGAATTTGTGAATTTTAGGCTAATATTGAGACTTACCACCCTGCAAGAGAATGCTTTCCTAATTATAATTTGTGTATCTCTATACCTTGAATTGTACTCTTCCAGTTTTTGATGACTCCACCTTCCAGTTTTGTTAAAATGCGCCATGTTAGCAAAGTTATTAAATTGTGGGAATATTTCGTGTTTTTTTTGTGTTTACATTGATGTAGTATGTTCTTGATATTTATGAATACGAAAGTAATTTAGTAGTAATTATTTGTGTCTCTGAAGTTATAGTTTTTAGTAGTTTCACTATGTTAAAATATAGTGTAATAAGTCTAACAGGACTGGACTGGAGATATTCATTGTCAGTAGCACGGCGAGCAATGTAAATGTGCAAATGTTTATTAATGCTCGCAACGATGATGATGATAGGATAGGAACCTGTATGTATAATGAGTAATACATAATTGTGTTTGGTACATATCCATAGTCTATGGACCATAGGTATGTGTGCAAAAATATCGACCCCAATTTTCACTTGGATTTAAAGGATGTTCCGCATCTCCATCATTATTCTGCGTGCTACACCATGTATAAATATATCCCTACTGATATTCCGGCCAACAACTGGTACAATGTTATTTTCCTGTTTCAACTTTTCCTCCTACTGTACAATTTACCCTGCCCACGCATTGTTGTTTATAATATTTGGTTTTACTTATATGTAACGGAGTACTAATTTGTACATGGTTTTGTTGACGTCATATATACGATTTCATAATTTATGTGTATTGGTGTTTTCAGGTGTCAAAATTTGTTTGGTAAAAAAGTAACTGGAAAGTAGCAAAAGTGTGAATTTTATGCTAATGGACTAGTTTTTGAAATTGCAGGGATATGCCTTTATCTACTTGCTATTTTTAAGTTCTCAATTCAGAATCTCAAAAAGTGAAAGGAAATAAATTGAAAAAATAAAAGAAAACCCAGGCTTTCGTTCATAAATATGGATCACACATCTTTGCATTATTGGTGGTATTTTCATTGATAAGTATTGGTGGCTTTGGTTCATATTTTTTCGATGACATTTTCGGTACATTAGTGCAAAACAGTTTCATCCGGGTGCTAATTTTATCACCGCTTGATTTGGAGCACGTGGGATTGCATTTTTTTTCATTCTAACGCACCGTGATGTAAAGTTTGTAAGTTGGATAGGCGTAGGTGTTTGCCTGTTATCGTGGGGAAAATGGCAGCCAGGATCCAGGATAGGGCATTTACATGATGTCTGTGTGTAGTTGAAGAGTAGAATAGTATCGTGCTATGTTTATGGTGTGTTTTCCGTGGATTTGGAATGTGGGTGACATTTGTACTGCTTGCAGACACGCGTCACAATGAATTGTCACAGTTTCGGATGGGATACCCCCTCTCTAAGCTAACGGACCTTGTCCGATATAAATTCATGATGGTAACCTAAGAAGGTAACTCTTTCCAAAAAAAGTTGCCCGTTTAATTTTTATTATACAGTATAATAAATTGTTGTTGTTGACTAATACAAATTAAAACTTAACAGTTATTGACAAGTTGTGTATCTAAACTCATATGTAAAGTATCTAATGAGTGAAAAGGAGAAAAGGGTGTGGAAATACAAATGATTTTAATGGATGTTTAAAAAACCTGAACTTTGATGAAAATATAAATATGAATTGAAATGATGACAGTTGCTCTTATTGTATTATGACTACAATCGTACTTTATTATTATAAAAAATTTAGGTAGCGGAAATTATGACACGAGAATTCGAGATCCCGAAGGCGGTCGCTAAGAAAGCTACCGAGACGTATCTGAGGAGGTTCCGCCGTTGTGTTGAAAATCCACGAATGGACTTGGATGAGTACCGAATACTTTTGTGGATTGAAGCACTCGGAGAGGATTACGAAGACCTAGCAGGTTGGTATTTATAATATTTAAATGTACAAAACCCATTTTTTAAAGGAACTTGGTAGTATTCGTATTAGTAAGTATAAGTAGCGTAGTTTTAATATTGTGTATTAGTTGGAATAATGATGTGTTTTTTGAAATTTCAGAGGATATCTACGCGAAATGGCGCAAACTTCGCTACCGTAATTTGGCCGTTCCTGAATCAACAACGAATTTATTGAAAAACTTACACAAGCAATATCAACTAGCTATCGTGACCAACGGGCCATCCCAGTCACAGTGGGAAAAGGTAAAACTATACAACCATATTGACATGGAATCTACTACTGCTAATGTCATATCATAGTGATACAATATAGGGCTGAAAAGGCTGACTTTGGATTGCTCCGGGGGGATAAATGAAATGTTGTTACGTTCAGTGAAAAATGAACAACCGACTGTTCGGTTTTTCTCCGGGTTACACCTATACACTCAAAGATAAAGCAGACACTTACTGAAAAAAGACAAAAGTGGACGTACATTTGCTTTTGAAATAAAATTTGTGGTTTGTGATTTTTTGGGAGTAAAATGAAAAGAACCAGCTTGACTTTTTGTGCGTGGTTTGTCTCTCTACTACTACCTTGAGATCGGTTGGTTATCGGGTTGTTGCAAGCAATACAAAGTTACGCATCTGTCTAATTGTTTCTTAAACGAGGCAGAGACTGAGAAAAAATGGAAGGTAATGACTAATTATAGACAGACATTACAAAATTTCGTAACTTTTTTATTCACTCAGTCAAGGTTCAAATTTATCTAATTATTATTATATTGTTTTAGTATGTTATGATAATTTCTTTCCATCTCATTTTTCTTCCCTTTACGTTTGTTATAAAAATCGAAGTACAAAAAATAATTAATTATTTAATATGAACCTAATAACTGTTGCTTCTGCACTTTGGATTACCATTTGTCTCATGGAGTCTTTGAGTGTGGTAAGCATTCTTGGAGTCCTTGTAGATGGATTGTAGTCTATATATTTTGTAAATGTGATCTTTACGTGATCTCGTGAAGTTTTTGTCTTTGTGATATAGTGTCCTGTCGATCAGTTTAGGAATATCGGGAAATGTTTGAGTACACATTACGTAACCACTTTATATGGGGTAAATGTATGGTACAGCAAACAAGAACAACAACAACAAAAAAGGAGTTTCGATTGTGGAGTGTATGTGATGTACAAATCTGTACTAGTTTGAAAATACTTTATGACTGATGAAATGATTTCCAGGAAGCCACAGTAATGATGATGATAATAAGTGACGTTGGGTTTTTGAAGAAGCTCTAAATGCTTCATTTATTATTTTCATTGTTGCCTTTTCCAGATCCGGGAATTAAAGCTCGAAGAATACTTTGACTGCATCGTTGTAAGTGGTGACTTGAAATGGGAAAAGCCACAGCCTGAAATTTTTCATAGAGTTTGCACGACGCTCGGTGTCCAACCATACGAGTGTCTGATTGTAGGCGATAAGGTAGAAACCGATATTGTAGGTGGTTTTCAAGCCCAGTTAGGTATTACTGTATGGATCCCTATTGATGAGCCTGGACAAGAAGCCCCAGTCCCACCGCCGGACTTTATAATCCGCGACATACATCAGTTGGTAGGTATTTTGCAAGGTGGTAACGACAAGACGAAATCCAAAGGATTGCAGAGATCCAAAGGGAAGACGTCCAGTGCTACAAATATTAGTTCTCCCAGTGCAGGATCATCATCAGCATCAGCGTCTTCCGCTGTTTCCTCACCCGTGCCTTCCACCTCGGCCAAAACCAACAGCGCAGTTGTTGTGGTCCCTCCTGCAGCGAGCTCTACTAACAGTACCGTCGCAACCGCCACACCAACTCCTGTGACCCCGGCTCCAGAAGATAATTGACAAAACTGGTGCTCTAGAAGCGGTTTAGGTTTTTCAGAACTATGAGTCGGTTTCATTTATTTCGTGAACGTTTCCTTCTAGAAGGAAAAGGAATATACTTAAAATATTATCAGAAAGTTATCCACCTTCAGCGATTCTATAATGCTCTGACTCCAGTCAAATCATTGCTTTTTATGGAGGTTTAGAGCCACAATTTCAGTTAATATAGACGCGAACAAAAGTTTAGAGCAAAACCAGATACACTGATACGACTTTATAAATCTCTGTCATACGGATAACTCATTACTAACAACTATAACAAAACGAAATGGTGTTTCCATTACCCGTAAATGCTGACCCTGAAAGTTGGCAGTCTCTTACCGAGGTAGCAGATTCAGGTACCTGCGGACAAGAGTTCAACTAACGCAAATGTAGAGCTAAAATTGACATTTTACAAACTGTTTTTGCATTACTTCTCTACATCTTTACAAGAACTAAATCTATCAGGCTACTGAATGTAACGATTGTATATGAATTGAGCAATGTGTAAATTGGGTAGAACATGAACTCAACTCAAAATCGCCTGTATATTGTACGGTTCTTGTAGTTTGTACTGACCACTGAATGCACTGCTCTTTCAACTCGTATATTCTTCAACGAATCATGAATTGGGCTAAAAACAAGTTTTTATTAGCATTTTTTGAGCAATGTTATTATTGACTACAAATCACCTGAAAAGATGTTTAAGAATAGTTGATAATTATTATATATTACCTCACTTGTAATTTCTCCACCGATCTACTTTAACAAACATTTTATCGCTACTTGTAAATCTTTCCTGGAAAAATATCAGGTCAGGATGTAAGTATATAATTAAGTAAATAACAAGAAGTGTTATATTGATTACTACTCGTAACTCCGCAAGCAACGTTCTTCGTAGTTAAAATATATGCGCATGTACACATGTAACCATATCATCCTTAGTGTCAAGTGCCAGTATGGCATTCACTGTAGAAGATTATCGTTCATTTGTGAATCCTACTTGAACTCTGCTGTAATAGCATGATACCTCATTGCGAAGAATTTTTATTTCTCGTGTAATAACGATTTCTTAAAACAATATTCTGTAAATAGTTTATTAAATAGGGGGAGCCAGGCTTTCCCTATGTACTATACTAACTGCACAACTCTGTATACATATAGTGGTTTACATTTAATTGGGAGGAGGGTGACGTAATTTTACTACAGTGGCATACTTGACTTCAGTGATGTGATAATCAAGTATTTTCCACTTCATTATTATTTACTACAACATTAGTAGCATACTTGAGAAATCGGGGATCATATAATACCTGCAGCCATTTGAAAATATTAATTATCGTTAATCGTCAGACTATTGCAATATTATGTAATTTTCTATGTAGAACATGATACTATTGTTGAACCGGCTCAGTGATGCATAATGTACATATATATATAAATAAATTTCTTTAAATCATATTTTTTTGCTTCCGGTGTACATACGTACAGACGCAATATATGTAGCTGAGATAACTAGATTTTATTTGTAATATTTCGCTTACACATACCTATATGTAACTAATTTAACTTGTATACAAAAAAACAAAAAAATATTACGTTCTTTCAAAATTAATATGAATAACTTTATAGAAATGGGCGCTGAAACGGTGAATTGAACAATGCATGTATATTTAATGTAAATAGTATCTTCTTCATAATAATAGTTTCGCACTATTATTATAGTTAGATTGATAAAGGAAAGTCAGGGCTACGTATTTTAAGTCTTCGGTACCTAATAATAAGCATGTGAGAAGAAGGGATTCGGAATGAATCATTCATTGAATGTATTACTAACGTTTTATGATATAGGGGTATCGTTTGAACAACTTTTAATACCCAACACATTGAATTCAATATAGTGTAGGTATATATTGTCCTGAAAAACCTTATTGTCCATGTTCATAGTCCATGTCCAATGTTATTAGCCTACTCTTGTACGAAAACCTATATTTATATTTAATCAACTCGTACTCTATTGTACATTTGTACATAACGTATACTAACTTACACATATGTTATTTTCTCGTACTTATGTTAAGATAAACATAGCCAAGGGTTCATGAAAGAACTGTTCATATTTTATAGCCGTTGATATATAGATATGATGATCAAACTGTAGCTGGACAATTTTTACCTTGCCGGGTAAAATCTAATGCTCATGTGACAAGGTGTCTTAAGACTTTATAGTATTGTTGATTTAGTTAAAAAAAATGGGTGTGTACACATTAATAATAATATTTATTATTTTATGTTGGAATGGAAGATGACACCTGTTTTTGAGAAATTTCTAAACTGTCCTCATTGTGCAATGGGACTTTCTAAGCTGTTGTGACTATTGTCAGAACTATAAAATATTTTTTCACGTATCTTGAAGGCTTGTAAATATTGTGCAGGAATATATTTCTATTCGTGAGGAATGAGTTATAAAAGAGGAATGGAATATATCCTTTACTATACGAGAAGGCCACAAAAACAAACAGTTCGGTATTCATGTATTGAATAGAAGAACTGCTTGCTTTGTGAATTTTCTTTTGGATATTTAAAATTTATTACTTTTGTACCTGAGGATCTCGTGATAGAAATATATCCTGATGTATGTGGAAGTCGGCGATGATATATTTCTGTTCAAGAGTATAAAATTTTCATTTACATACTGTAGTTATTGAGGATGTAAGCTCTTATACTTACTACTCAACTTAAGTAAGAAAATTAATAATAATTGAGTACTTCCACATAAGTGACTATATATAACATGTATAAATTAAGCGTACAAAATTATACAGTTTGCTCGGTTCCAATTTTGTATTTTTATAGGAACATCTATGTTCACAAAACCTGAACTCTACTATAAATTCGTTTTTGTAAACGTGGAGATATGACGTGGAAAATGTGTGTATACTCTAGGTAATGAACTCTGTGTACTTATTAATTAAATCTACAATATTAGCTATGCTAAGAAAAATCACAAGTTTTACGTGCGAATTTTTCAGCTTGCACAAGTATCAGCAAGTGCATGCACAATACTGATGTAGCAATTCAAATATATATAATCATTTTTTAGGAGGAAGTATCAGTGATAGTAGATGGATGTGTTTAGCTACATACGTGCAAAACAATTTACTGAATTGTTGTGAAGGGTGAAAAGCAGCAATCACAAAATTTCTTTTTCCGAATTTATCTTCCACAAATAATTATTGCTGCTAGTTTGTATTTGTATAAAGTATGAAATGATGCAAATGAGTAATGATTAAATTAACATGACCTACGACGTTACATTGTTAAGTTGTGGAAAACAATTATTCTTCCGTTGCATTACCTCTAGTGTAAACACCTACAGCATACATATGTAAATGAAGTACTTATACGCTAAGTAAACGTCTTTAACACTAAGTCACCAGTTTTACCCGATGTCCAAAACAATGTCAGTGAGGTTATTGTTGTTTCCATGCAATGTACGTAGTTTCATTTTTAAATCAGCAGTAGGCCTGATGTATGTTGTATCAACGAGTACTTGAGCTCGCTGGAATATCTTTTCGAACTAGTGTTAGTATGCTTTTTGAGCAGGCGTGTTTATTCATGAACCTCGGTGATGATATTTCGAAAAATATATTTGCTTGTCTATACTAGTAAAGATATAAGTCCTATTTACAATTTATGGCATTGTTTTGAGTCCACATTTGAGGATTATAGGTTACTGTATTATGCGAAGGTACTTCAAAGGTTTTGACAATGAACCACGTTTCTAAATATTTTCAGGGTGTAAAATTTTCGTATCGCTACTATTCATCGATGAGTATGAAAATTCTACGGTAAAAAATGAAAATATTGTAGAAATTATATTTTTGTCTTGTATTAACAAAGACGAGTTTTTAATAAAACATTCAGACATGAACATCATCTCTATTCTTCTGTACAAAATTTTTTTACATATTTTCAAACTTCCTCATATCGTTTGCTCATTTGCATGGAATTTATACAAATATGGGGGAATATATTATAGCATTTCGCAAGTGTGTATATTATTGTATTTATATTGTTTCTTCGCAATGCATATTTTACAAAATGAAAACCATGTCAGGATAAATATTATCTATTCCTTGAACCTTGAATCACAGCGACACAAAAAAGTATACCAAATTATTATGAGAATGTTACCATAATAAAAACACATTAACTGTTTGTAAGGCGATGGAAAATTTTTAAGTTATTGAGAACATTCATCATTTTGTAACCAACGGCAGTGATGTAGATGTAGGAAACAATCATAATAATTCTTTATATCAACTTTCTGCAGCTTGCAGCTAGAAGACTATAAGTTCAGTCGAAATGATATGATAGCTAAATGCATAACAAACTTCCATCAAACAAATCATTCAAACTAAGATCTACTCTGTGATGCCATCACTTTCATGTGGAGATTCTGAAGGTGAATGGGGTGCGGCTAATGGATCATTGTCAGATTTATTATAAAAATAAGGTCCTGTAGAATAATCAACGGAACCGTAGCCAAAATCCAATTGGTTAAGCGAGTCATCCTTTGGAACTCCCATATCAATTCGAAGTCTTTCCAGGAGGCTGAGCATTTTATCCTATAAAATACAAAAATTATGAGCATATAAAAGGGTTTACTTTCATAATATCACTATGAGCGCATTAATCAAACAAGTTGGTTTTACAAATTCTCCACAATAATACAAAGTACAAATTCACATATTATTTACCATTTCTAAGTTGGAATTTTTCATGAGATGTGACTTAAAAATACTTTTTATTCCCTTATTCGTGTAGATTCCTCTTGTTACTATATCATCAGTTACTTTTGTTAGAAAGTGATAGTACTTCTCCTCCATAAGCAAATCCTTCCTGGAAATTGATAAGCACATGCATCATGCAATTTGAATAATACGCACATCCGTGGATCCATGCCATAAAGGCTAACTTTTTCCTTCCACGGAAACGAAAAGGTAATCATTTTTTCGATGCGTCCCAAACGCATATAAGTTATATGTGCTTCAACCGGCGTTATAAGTTCAACATAAGTTACTTAGGTTTTTTATGTGTGCAAGTTAGGTTTTCAAGTTCCGTGAACTTTAGCATTTGGTTGAGTAAAGTTAAGAAAAGTTTTATCTTCCTCCGCAAAACTTGTTCAACTATCTTTGAAAATATAATGTGAATATAAGATTCTCAAAGAAATGGTTTCAAGGAAGTTCAACGTATCAACTTTTTGACTGTCAATGTCTCTCATTGCTTTGAAATACCTTTACTCAAAAGTACATTACACAAAAATAGAGTAGGGACTTTCTTCTCTATAATCACAGAGTTGGAGTAAGTCTCTACATTTCCATTGTCATTTCTCAATTTCTCATTTCCCCAGGAAATGCAACTCGTACAAATGGACTGTAGAAATGCAAGAGTGCATGCAGACAAATGATTCTATCGAATAAACAGAGCACTTCATGAGTGCTCTCCCTACTGGAAGGCAGACAGGAGAGCCGAAGAGGGAAGACATATTTAGTAGGAAGACCAACAGAGAAAAATCATTTTCGACTGGAATAAAATTGCGTGACCAAGTAACTTGGCTTGACACGGCCTTACACTACTAGAGGAGAGGGTGGGTTTCATGCGAGGGTATCAAAGAGAAATGTCAATGCCTCGTCGAGCTTTTCTTCAAAGATGATTTGATTTTTGTTCTCGTTTCAGTCGTTTCTACTTCCTCACTATTCACTATTGAGCGCATTTGTGAAGTTACAAGCCGAAGGAAGGGGAAAACACACATGGCTTAGAATTTGTAATTACAGGGAATTCTATTAGGGACTACAACGTAGGTACTTATGTACATTATGTATGCTTAATTAATACATTTATATTGTATAAAAGCAACAACAGATTTATAAAGCAATAATATTTCCTGGACTACTCACTTTTCCCGAGATAAGGTAGGCTGTCGAAAGTTACGTAATATGGATTTTTCCGAGCAGGAAGAGTGACCTGAGGAGTCCACGTGACTATGGCTACTAATATCCTGATTGATTGAAGACGCGACGGTGGAGAGGGAGGATTTGTACTTGCCATTATTGTGAAGCTCAGAAGTAGATCCTTTCGTTGTAGCAGCTTTGGACCTCTTTTCCGGTGTAGACTCACGAGTGGTTATACGGCTCTCACCACTTGAGAAACCATATGCTGAGTCCCTACTTGAGTCTTTATTTGGGTGATGAATGCCTAAACTTGACGTGGATGTTCCTGGTGCGAGGCTAAAGTAAGCATTATTTATTCGGACAACGCCACGTTCTACCCTTTCCTTCAACCAGCTTGTTGTCAGATCCTCTGTATCAAGTTGGACTGTACTTAAGTTCCGGGGAGGAGGCGTGGGGCCGTCCAAGAGAAATTCTTCCGTCAACTCATCACTTCCATGGATGGTTCCCTAGAAATTATTTCATAACATAAGTGAGCTGTCAACTCCTCCACAGCTCTGTGTTTGTCATGCATTTATGCTTCAACGTTTTCCATAAAGTGGGGAAAACATGGCAGCTTCTCTCTGCGGCTTATGTGTTAAAATAATCACCACTTCAAAGTTAGATTCTCCATTGAAATCGAGTGGGAAAATATGTACGTAAGTAACAATGTATTAAATAAATGCTTGACTGCTAGAGTGGCAGGTGCGTAACTCCGGCCGGGTTCGGTTGCTTGAAATATTTGTGCTATCGCTAGAATTGCCTAATGTCCCTACCAGAGCTCATAGTGTTTTGAGCTTTATGTAATTTGTCTTGAAAACATTGAATTTAGAAAATTCCAGTTTGCAAGAAATTGCAAATTCAATTAATAGTAGTTCAAGCTCAAAATGTTTTCTTGTACAAGCTGACAAGCTATATGGTCCGCACTAAAAGAGCTGCATCTGAATTTTGGCGGGCACCCTACTTTTTTATGCAGTAACGGTTAATATACATATATACTGTACTTGCATGTATACACATAAACACTTCACTTACCAGTGTTATAGTGTTTCATCTAACTTTAAGAAAACAGGGGGAAAGGCTTTTCAAATATTTGTGATTATTGTTTTCATATACACTACCAGCACAGTGGCAGCCAGGGAGACACTTGACTTCTACGGTATATTTTTTAAGGCTCTCTATTTTTTATATTAGAAAAACCAGCGTCCTGTTCTCCGCTTGTTAGTCCTGTCTTGAGTACATTGGCCGAATGGCATTAATAATTTACGACTAATGATTTATCACCTGTGTGGGTATGTCTATCTTTTCAATTGTCAACAGGAACAATCTCGGGTCAGGTGGTTCCAAAATTCGTACTGCAGATGTAGGAAATGCATATATGTAATAAACTAACCATACTACGGGCGTAGACTACGCCGCGTAGTATGACATTATTTTAGCTGGCACTTGTGAAACCTACACACATGTATGTGTGTAATGGTTACAGGCTACAGTAGTGTGGTACTCACGTAACGCGCACCCCTCATAAGTTTTTGTTCTGACAATAAATACACTGGATATTGTTGAAATGGGAAATTTGCAATGAATTATAACTTTGAATAAAAATACGAAAAGTATTACTTACCACAGAGCCTGATCGCGGACTCATGTTGGGAGTAAAAGACTTTCTCTTGTCAATTTTGGAACTTTTCTTGTGACCTGAGCTTTGCTTAGTGCTTATAATGTTATTATTGTTATTGGCCAGTTGAATTGAAGTAATTACTTCGTGGTGAAAGTCATTGGTACAGGAATGAGAATATGGGGACCTACTGCTGAAAGCCCGTTTATTACTACTGAGCTTGGGACTACCCGAAACTTTGGCAACTGAGATGGTTTTGCGAGAATGTTGTGTTGACAAGACTTTGAGTTCAGAGCGTTGACTGCGTTGATTGGACGGTTTCACAGGTCGCTTTTTAGTCCCACTAGAGGAGACCTCAAAAGGAGCGAAACATTTGGAATGCCGGTCATGGCGACTCTCCGTCATAACATGATCCCGAGGAATGGAGCATGGCTGCGTCCGTTCTCTATTATTACTTAGAGGACGGCCACCATGGTTGATCTTAGGCTGACTCTCCTGAGCATTGATGTGGTCCAAGAATTTCCGTATCTTTTCACCAATGCTAATTGAACTGAGCTTTGGTTCTACTTCTAACTCTGGATCGGGGTCCGAAATCATTGCTGCGTGGAGTAGTTAAAAACATTAACAGCTCTCCTAAGCATTTTTTCAGTGAATGTACAATGGTTTACACTACGAGATTCCTTACCGTCAACAGAACTTTTTATACTCGAAGGACCAAATACAACTTGATAGCCGTCAGAACTTGATCCTGCATTGTAACTTCCATTTGGAGAATTCATCAGACCCTTGGATAAGGCATGGTATTCATAGTCTACCATTTTTGAAGCTAACTTTGGTCTTGACCATTTTGTCTTAGGTTTGATTCCATCTGTCGTCCCTGGTCTCTCGCCTCTCAATGACTTCCCACTGGTTTTCGACACCTTTGTAGCCTGCTTCACAGTTATTGCAAGGAAAATTAGGCCTTGATTTCACTATTGGATTTAACCATGGTTAAATTAACCACGGGTTAGTTTAAAGTTTAACCATTATTTTCGTGCGAAATCAGAGTAAAAAATGGTTAAAATTTAACCACTGACACAACGAA
This sequence comes from Spatulosminthurus flaviceps, assembly GCA_034693705.1. NCBI lineage: Eukaryota > Metazoa > Arthropoda > Collembola > Symphypleona > Sminthuridae > Spatulosminthurus > Spatulosminthurus flaviceps. The sequence continues at coordinate 13,052 of JAQFXU010004110.1, forward strand.
ATCACTCACTTTTGGAAGATTATGCTATAACAACAGTTAACTTCACTACTTGACCATGGTTAAGTCCGCTAGTGAAATCAAGGTCTTACAGGAGGGGTTTATTTTAATTCAAAGCTTAATGAATTTTACTATATGCAAGAATTATAGACGGAACTTTATGAGTGCTATAATAATTCCGGTGAAAGCAGTAAAATATTTTGGTTCGTATATTACTTTGATGATTTCCTGGTTGTAGTGTGCAATCCCGGTGTCGACGCGGGGTTTGACATTTATAAGCTTCCTGTAGTGGTTGGCCATGTGGGAGAAAGTCATCCATTGGCCTGAAAAATTCCTCGGAAGTGTTGGTATGCTGTCAAAAGCTGATGGTGAAAATAGCAATACAGTGGATTTAGATTACTACATTTTTACTACACCTAATTCATAAAACTCAATATATTTCTTGAAAGTGCAAAGTGCAACAGTAGTTACTACAAACTATAAAGCAAAACAAAGGTAAAAAGTATTGGCGGCATGGCGGCTCTTAGCTCTCCTCCCTGGTTCCCTGTACATGTTACTGACCTGACGTTCATAATACTTTTGCATTAATTTAATTCATCACAATAATCTGATTCTAATCATTCCGAAAAAATTTCTTAAATTAATTACAGTAAAAAATGGAAAATTGAGTTTGCAAAACTTATTTTCTTAATGAAAGCGAAATTATTATTAACGGCTCCACTTTCAATTTTACACTTTATGTAAAAACAAGTGAAGGTGCCCGTTCGTCGAACGGGAATAAAAAGTTATTTAAATTTTTAAAGTTGAGTAACTCATGATTATTTTTGGGACGGAACAATACCTTTGATTGGTCTGTTTATTAATGTAGTACATATATGTTACTGCCATGAATGAATTTGTAATAACAAGACCGTTTTTTGATGAGAGTCGACTTTTTCTGCCCCGTTGTCCCACCTTTAATTAAGGTAGTTAAATTAACTGGAGGCTCGTTCAATATGAAAACCCTATATATACATCTCTGGTAGTGTTTTGTATGGGATATGTATGTATATGTGTCCGCCACACATTTTGCTTCACGCTGTCCCATCTTCATTACAGATAATATTTTTCCATTGATTGTACTTTTTAGGTTAATAATAATCCTATAACATAAAATGAAGGATGATACAACATTTTAAACTCCATTCCCCTCCTTCTTTGTGCCGGGCTCTGCCAG
>JAQFXU010004111.1:0-14263 GCA_034693705.1 Spatulosminthurus flaviceps
ATGATGATTGTATGATTATGGGGGGAGTGGGGGTCAAAAATTGCAAAAATGTGCTGACGTAATATCTGGACGCCCCCGACCGAATGTTATCTGATTCGGGCCATTATTCTCGAAGTTATGAACAAGAACAGAAACTACTAAACGTGCGAAATCTTTTTCAACTCGGTGTCATGCTGATGATTTTGGCATTAATGGTCCGTATCAGCCAATTTGTATGCTCAGTTTTCTATTGATTCCTATAGATGTCATTATTGTCAAATTGTCATTTACCCGAAAACCCGAGTTCGTTCATACCATTCGGGTGTGCCACAGATATAGCAGTTCCCCCAGGGGGAAGGGGCGCATGAAGGAAGTTTTTCAATACATTTCCCGAGCCTTACCAAATACTCCCAACAAGATAAACAATTAACAACAACACAAGAATGTGTCCCTGAATCCTGAATATGGCCAAGGAAATAGCCGTTGCCGTTATTGCAACGAGTTTGAAATCCTGGGACACATTCTTGGCAAATGTCTACGAGGAATTATTAAGGAATAATAGACAACACAGTATCCACTCCCTTTTGGCCGAAAAATTAATTTCTGAAGAAATTTGGAATACCCATGAAGGTTATCGAGTTTAAACATTGTAAACATTATACTGAGTCAATAATGGCTACTTCTGTTGTGAAGCAGTTTTAACAAAGTCTTTCTCTCTATGTTGTTTCCTTTCAGGCATCAAAGAGGGAGTTGTTGACACGGACACGCCGTTAGAAGAATCCGACGCTATAATTGACGCCCTTCAGAATTATCGAATATCTACAACCAACGGTTATGCGGCAATCATAGAGATGTCATCGCGGGATGAGTTCTACATGGACATCACTGGCCTATTTTTCACCTCCTCGTTTTGCCAAAACTGCTCGGAAATGACCCCTTGCCAAAAAATACCACCCTCAAATGATTTTATAGCTTTAACTTCTGACCGGAAAACATTCATTTCGAACCACCAGTGTGAGTGGGTGACCGTAATGGAAGGAAAGATTGAAGCTTTGTCAGCCAATGAATTACTTCGACGATTTGAAGAGGTGTTAGAATCCCAGGAATATGATTCTCGATGTGAGATTCTGCTTGCCTCAGGTGCAATTGAGGCCAAGAAAATTATGGGTTTCATCAAGAAATTGACCACCTTTGATGTTTCCATCGGTGTAGGACACAATAAACTGACGGCAAAACTTGCCTGCAGCAGAAATAAACCTCAGGGTATACTAATTTTACCCAGCACTGCGATAACCCGACTACAAAACGAAATGAATTTCCAACAACTTCCCAATTACAAGGGATTGACAGGAAAAAAGTTGCGAGTCGAATACGAAAGCAAAACAAGAGATAAACTGGAAACTTTGGCAGATGTGCTGAGAGTTAATAAATCAGTTTTGGTCAATTTGTTTGAGGAAATTCGTGTTCCCTTTCCAGTATCTCAAGCCAATGACCTCATTACCAAATGTTCTCTATTCGACAGTGAACCTGTTCAGCTACGTCTGTATCGGTCTACTGTAAACTTATCCATGTCTTTCAAAGGTTAATTTTCAAATTTTCCTTTCTATATAAAAATTAACACTTTGTGAAGCACAAAATTATTGTGCTTCAGAGTTTATGTATGAGAAAATATTTTGTAGGTGTACATGCTGTGTATTCATGGAAATCGTTTCGGAACAAAATAGAAGCATTTGGTCGTCTTTTCAAGCACAAAGTACATTACAGGTCCAGAGTCCATAAGCGACTCACGACGTATTACTTAGTCAAAGCAACCCTGAAGCCTGGTTCGAGGGGTTTTCATGGAACGAACAGCGTTATGATCAGAGACACCCTTCCTGGAGAAGAAGAGATTTATCAATTCATAATGCGATATATCAACACCAGCAAAATCAACTTTTCTGATATACAGCTAATAAATGTAACGAGATCAAAATTAATTCCTACGTGAGTACAAAGTACAATGTATTATAAAGTTAGTGGTGGGATCGGTTCAGTTTAGTTCAGAAATTTCAGTTCAATTTTTCAAATTCAATTTGAAGCGGGAATTTTAGTTCTGTTTCGCCGATTTTCAATTGGGTTTACGTACAATCGGTTCAGTTCAATTTTCAATTCAGTTCAGCCGACAAACTGAACTAAACTAATGTAAAAACAGTACAAAGCGGACATTACCCCATCACAGTAGTCTAAAAAAAATTTTATCAAAGAAAAAAGCTAACTAAAATCATTGCCCACACGGACAAAATACTTAGAAATGTTGCCACGATCAAAATGATTTCTTAAAATATTTCACTCTCTTAACCTGATTTGTTACTTTACAAGTTGAAGTTAAAAATTATAAGTATGAAATTCAAACTGAAATAATTTTAATTGACAATATTTGTAATTTATCTTTTCCTGTTGCAAATACGGAAATTTCATTTACCACAATTTTTTATGCTATAAGTTTTCTCAATAGTCAATTGAAATTGTGTGTCCACACGAACATTGGGCTGGACAAAGTTGCTTTCACTCACTTCTACGCAGCTGTTTATATTTTATCTACGGGATGTGCATTAAAAGTGTTTGAATTTCACATTATTTAAATAGGCCAGAAGTACCATGCCCACCGACCAAAGCGGAAACATTGGCAGTTCTGTCAAGGCTAGACGATTATCAGGCCTCTGGAGAAGGAACACATATTGATAAACAGATTTTTGACATGCCAGGGTGCAGATACGTTACATCAGTGCTTAATACTACACAGCAAGATTCAATGCCCACTCATAATCTTCTCTGCTTTCTTCATCGGATTAATAATATTGTTGCTGAGTAATTAGCAAATAAAATTAACTTTGGTACAACTTAAAACATTCATCAATCATTTTTTTCAAATTTTAGTTATTTTGTCCAATACTCTGATCAATGATGCAAACAACACCGTGATCTTGTATTAAAAAATAAAAACCTTTTTAATGTTAAGGAAAATTTAGTTTGTGCAAAAAAATTTATACGAAATTCTGACCTGTTTAAATATTTTTTATGCAAACAAAATGCCCATTTATCGAAAATTTTGGCTGATATACACACATGTTTGAACTATTTTAAGTTTTATTAAATGAATACATCTAACGAAATACTTTTGTATGCAAACAAAATTTTGACCTGGGAGGAATTTAAATGTTTTTCATACTTTACTATAATCTTTACCCTTGCCAAGGTCATAGAAATATATACCTATTTCTATGATTTGTATTTCTATGATCTTGACCCTTGCACACAAAATGTTGGCCCAAGTGACACATGAAAAGCTTAATGAATGAAAATTTTAAAACTTCGGCCTTATAAAAGCCTAGATTTATGTTACTATGTATACACACCGAATGTTCTACACATTTTCAAGTAAATCGTTTTATATATAGATTCAAAACCAATATTTTTCATCAATCCAATAAACTCCATAAAAGTATGTACATACTTAGACTCAACCGGGATATTTCACCCTTTAAAACATCACAAATAAATAACTCAATCCTGAAAGTTGAAATAAAAGCATGGGCGGTGGCCCTAAGTCGTAAGGGTACAAATATATTACCCTTAAGGGTGCCATGCTGCTTGGAAATACTGTGTATACTTTTACATATTAATTAGGGGAAAGTATACCGTGCTTCCATGAGTTCAATGAAAAACTACTCTTCTAGTTGTCCTTGATTTTGAACAAAGTTAGCGGCAAATTCTTAAATCTCCATGGCTCTCTTGCTTTGGCTTAAAAATTGTCCCAAAATTTCCCCAAAAAATAAGTTGCTGGGACCCCATGCCTGGTCACTTGTAAATAACCGACGGGTCTTCACTTGGCCATGTCGGACATGTGTGTCTGCAGCTATCAAGTCTAAGTGTAGTCGGCATAAAAAGAATGACGCCGCTGGAAGACCAACTAGTGAGAAGAAGGTAATATTAAATTATTGATGAATCACCTTTAAAAATTAATTTGTATACGTTCCCTATACCTAGATTAACCGAATAAAATTTTAATTGCAAATCGTCTGGAATTGTATTATAAGGGTTGTATGTATTTAAGTGTGTTGTATTTAGCTCCTCAATTCGAACAGTCCTTGATTCCACTTCAATACGTATTGAACAAATCAGCCAAGAAAAATAACAAATCATGGGCCGGACAAGAAGAATCCGGAAATGGGCTCATAAACAGCGAAGTTTTTTCCCCATTAAATTATCCTCCTCTCCAGAAGTGTTGCATCTTGCTCAGTTTGTGCGGAGTAGAAGTAAAACAACTGAAGATTTGCAACTGACGAAGATAACCCCAGCAATGTTTCCTGTTTTAGAGAAGAATCCCGAAACCTCGATTGAGCGGAAGGTGATTAATCGGTATAGGGGAATCTGCTCTCTCCAGAAGTTCGACAAAGGGGAAATGATTCTGAGGATCCCTTTTAGCTGCTTCATTACTGATTCTGAAGTTCCAGTTAAAATCCGACAGCAAAAGACCAGTCGTCAGAATAAATTGTCTATATTTTTATACTTGGAAAGTCTCAACGTAGGTTCGTATCTTCGCCCATATTTAAATACTTTGCCGATGAATTTCTCAGAACATCCCCTGAAACTGCCCTCGGAAGTATGGAAATTTATGCCGAAATTTCTTCTAGAGTCATTAGAAAAAGAACGAGAGTTGATTGTTCAGGGATTTGAGATTTTGAAGGAAATTATTTTAGAGGAAGATTTGGATTTTGAGAAGTTCCAACATTTTTGGCTTTGTGTGTACACACGGTCGGTATTCTATCCGTCGGGTCAAGATGAGAGTGAATATCCCTCGGATCAAATGGCGCTAGCTCCGTTTTTAGACCTTCTGAACCATTCGCCTGCTCCCAACACAAAAACTAGCCTTGAAGATGAATATTATGTAATAAGGGCTACAGAAGACATCGAAAAATTCGAGCAGATTTTTATTAGCTATGGGAACCATCCTAATTATCGTCTATGGACTGATTACGGATTCATTCCGGTAGGACCTAATCCTCACAATTTTATTCCAGTTGATTTTAATCAGTTGAAAAATGTTTTGGTGGAGGATGAAGAAAGGTCTAAAAATGAAGTTGCTTTTAAAACTATATTTTCTGATCAGAGAAAGATACGTTGTTTGGAGAAGTTTGGATTAGGGAAAGAATTAAGTGTTAGTGACGGAGAAGTTTCCTCAAATTTGAGTCTGCTGATTGCTATGGAATTATGGGATCCTGGTCGGGGGCCCTTTAGTTTTAGTGTGGACTATGACAATGAAAAGTATGACAGAATGGTGGCTTTAATTTTACAACATGTCTTAAAAGAGTTTCGAGCATTTCTGGATGGAATTTCGGAGTGGTCGACACGTTTGAATTTAGATATAAGTAGCTCTTGTGTTCAGAGCGCAAAATTTTTTTTTCATAATTCAGTCGAATTTGTGGAGGGGTACCTAAGTGTAATGTCAAGGAATGATGTGAATTTCGGGAACGAGCGTTTGTAAAGTTGTTAGGCAGAAACGTTTTATCAAAGTATAACTGTAATTACCTTTTCACTTTGTGACTGGAATGTAATATTTTTGCGTCACGTTTGACACATAAAACATAATTTAAATAAATAATGTAATAAAAACATAAAAAGTAATTGAGTGTATGCAGTTGTAATTAATTGTGACATTAATTGCCTTTGCAATTTTGCTGGGATTCCTCTATGTTAACTGCTATTTAGAAAATTCATATTAAGTATAATTATTGAGGTTGCTAAATTAAAAGAGGAGAAAGAACAAATATCTTCTAAGAAGTCGAACTAGTTGAAGATGCAGTCATATTTCGAAAGCTTATTTTTACAATGAATCCAAAACTATCCTCAGATCCTTGGGTTCAACCCCTGCCGTTTCTGCTTTCATCCCGGTCACTCCGCTTTACCTGTTGAAGATGTTAATGTACCGGGAAGAAGCCAGGTCAAATCTGTTCAGATGCTCAAGGCCATGGTTACTCACATTTGGCCTAAGGTCAGTCTCGTTTTTCATTGAATAATATGACTAAAAAAATTCTCTGTTTGAGAATTTGTAATTAAGTTACAATGTTTTCAAAGGACGAGCCCGAAGTTCGAAAGCGGGTACTTGGAGCCGTTGGTCTACTAATTAGTGCTAAAGTTCTCAATGTTGGGGTCCCATTTCTCTTCAAAATCGGAGTAGATAATCTCAGCACTGCAACTGCAGTATCTGGGACCGTGGACACTGTTACCAACTTTACATTCGCTATTTTACTTGGATGTAAGTTCAATCTGAGGGCATTTATTGTAATTCCTATTACCGGTTACTGATTCAGTTTCTCGTATGTGTATGTTAATTTAAAATTAAATTGACCTACAAGATGGAATTGCTCGTGCCGGAGCAGCCGGTTTTAATGAGCTGAGGAATGCAGTTTTTGCCAAAGTGGCCCAGAGAAGTATTCGGAGGATAGCTCAGAATGTATTTCTCCACTTACACAACCTTGACCTATCGTTCCATCTGGGTCGGCAGACTGGAGCCCTATCTAAGGTAATTTGTTTTTCTTAGTCATATAGGTCACAGCATCAAAAATTGAATTAATGCTAGTGTCACAGAGTGATGGAGATTATTTATTTTATTTACTGTAATTTGTATAATTTTTATATGTGTTCAGACAATTGATAGAGGGTCACGGGGAATCAACTTCGTGTTGACAGCCATGGTTTTCAATATTCTACCTACTGCTTTTGAGCTGGGCTTGGTCTCAGCTGTGCTGGTAATAAGTACATTGTGTATTTTCTGTATTTATGAAGTTGCATTAGAATCATCTTAAATTTTCTCCCAATTTTTAGGGTTACAAATACGGCACAGATTTCGCACTCGTAGCTTTAGGTTGCGTTTCTACCTATGCTGCATATACGTTGGCTGTAACTCAATGGCGGACAAAATTCCGAGTGGCCATGAATAAAGCAGAGAACGAGTCAGGCAATCGAGCAGTGGATTCCCTTCTTAATTATGAGACTGTCAAGTATTTTAACAATGAAGGTTATGAGGCCAAACGCTACGATGAAATTCTTCAAGTGTACGAGAAAGCGTCTCTTAAGACCAACACATCCCTTGCATTGCTTAACTTTGGTCAAAATGCTATCTTCAGTGTTGCCCTAAGTGCAATCATGATTATGGCCGCACGAGAAATCGCTCAAGGTGCATATCATAAATTCGTCGTTTGATAATAATTTATTTTAATATTTGTTAATTAATTCGCCGTTTTATGGAAAAAAGAAAAAATTAACACGGATGTAATGTTTTATTATGGCAGGTAATATGACAGTCGGAGATTTAGTCATGGTAAATGGTCTCTTGTTCCAGTTATCAATACCACTTGGTTTCCTGGGCTCAGTTTACCGAGAAATTAGACAAGCTTTGATTGATATGTCCACTATGTTTGCTTTAATGGCTGTACCTCCTAAAATCCAAGTAAGTTGATTTTTAAGTAATTGCTGTGAATAAGTGGTTTCCCTACGTTTACCCTCAGATTTCCTGGGAACTTCAAGCACTTTCTGAATTTAGTATCAAGCAGATAAATTTCAGATAAATATAAATCGTTCCTCGCATTCCATTAGTACTGCTAAAAATAAGACAAATTGGCATGCTTTAAAAGTCTAGAAGTTTCCATTTTTGTAAGCCACACACATTCAAGCAACACTGTGGTTTTGTGGTAATTGTCTATGAAGTATAAAGACCTATATTTAAAAGTACAAATTTTGCTAATTTTCCTTCAACAACGTAATCTTAAGTTTCTTCTCCCTTGAAACTTAATACAAATGGATTGCCGTAAAGTCAAACCACAATGGGAAAGTGACGCAAACATCTACTTTGTGGTTGACCGTATTTAAGTTTTTAAAGAATAATCAGCAGGAATTAAAAAGACGATTCGGGGAACGACGTTTCTTGACGTGATGTTTATGAATCCCACATAATATCGTTGTCAGTTAAGTTCTAACAACGAAACGCCACGAATACAAGCAGCTACTATTTCCAGTTCCAACTTTATCAGTCGTCTTACTTTCAATTGCCACAAAAACTTTCTCCTTTTTTCTCCGAAATGAAAGTTTGCCACTCGTTTTCTGCTTTTAAAGGGGGATCCCAACTTACCGATGTTGCATCTCACCCCATCCCAAGCCTCTGTACAATTCAAGGACGTTAGATTCAGCTATGTAAAAAATTCCGACATCCTCCAAGGTTTGAGCTTTCACGTGGAGCCCGGTAAGAAAGTTGCCCTTGTAGGCGGTTCGGGAAGTGGGTGAGTAGCAATATAATTATTTTACTAAAATTTTGAAATGTTCGAAATAATTTAATTTGCAACTCGCAATGGTAGGAAAACCACGATCATCCGGCTCCTGTATCGGTTTTACCGACCTCATACCGGGGAGATCCTGGTTGGAGGGAAAAGAATCGATGAAGTTAACCTCAATTCACTGAGGAAAGCCATTGCTGTTGTTCCACAGGTTGGAAGACTATGAATTCCATATTTTAACAAATGGGGTTCATTTTTTATTTTTAAATCTATTTTCTGGTTTATTTCTCCTACAGGACTGTGTCCTCTTCCACGACACAATCTTACATAATTTGCATTATGGAAATTTGGATGCTCCGATGGAAGCAGTGTACGCGGCTGCAGAATTAGCAAATCTCCACAAAACTATCACCCGTTGGCCGAAGGGGTATCAGACTCAAGTAGGAGAGAGGGGGTTGAAGCTGAGTGGGGGTGAGAAGCAGCGGGTTGCCATTGCACGAGCTGTTCTTAAAGCTAGCCCTATTTTAGTTTTTGATGAAGCAACGTCATCTTTAGACTCTATTACCGAGCAGGTAATCAAGCTTAACCATCATGGACAACTTAATCACCGCAATAGTGTCGTAATTTAAAAAAAAATATTTTTTCCAGCATATTTTAGATGCGCTAAAGAAAGCTTCAGCTGGTAGAACCTCAATTTGGATCGCTCATAGACTTTCTACGGTAATGGATGCAGATGAGATTTACGTTCTAGATAAAGGCCGATTAGTGGACCAAGGCACGCATGAAGAGCTTCTAAGTCGTAACTCTCCCCTCTATTCATCCTTGTGGAACTCACAGAATGTCAAGTCCAAAGTAAAATCCCAAGTTGATCCGGAAACGTTATCACCGTAATCAATAATGAACATTAAAAAGTTTACATTTACCCAGTCAGCTTGAATAATATAATTTTTCAGAAACCTTCAGAATTTATGTAAAAAACTTTGCTGGTCAACAAGCGATATGAAAAATGTAAAAATACACAGTGTGTAAATAATATGTAATTACATATGTTTCATGTACTAATTTTTTGTGTCCTACCCTAAAGTTCCAGTTTCATTCAAATATAGATGCTATACTCGAGGAAGGAGTAAACGTATAGTTTAACCATGAAATGATATATTATCTGTCCTCATTGGTTGGTCTAATTATTACTGCATGTCTACCTTCCTTATATTTATCGAAGGCATTTTTAAAAGTACGAGACTGATTTGCGAAAAAAGGAAATCATTCCCACGGTGCAGTAACCCCACACTGTAGAATCAGAAAATTCTCTTTTATCAATAACTTTAACTATAGTTTGCTGACAACCTTTTCCCTACGTAAAGTAGCATTAGAGAACTGTCGGTGCAAAGGATGACCCCATTGTCTACCAACAATGACGGCATTGTTTCACGCGACATTTACTCAAGTTGTTAGTCTTGTGAAGATTTAAAAACAAGTTTGAAAATGATAAGTGCGTCTGTAACGGATACGTGTGATGGATATTATGTGAAGGGTATACGTATCAAATGCGGTGTAACAAGTTTTCTGTTGGGGAAGGTCGACAGATTTACAGCGACATATAGCTACATAAGTACATTGGAGTGTAGTGTACAAGTCCAATTATAACAAGCTACGTGTTAGGATAGGTTAGGGCAAACAAGAAAAATGTTCACTCTTGCCAGAGCAAACATTAAACATTTTTACCATTCATTTTGCCCACTCACTATTCAAGTCTCATTCAAATATTAGGAAAAGATTGTTAAATTACTACATTCGCTGGTGTACTTCGTAAACTTTAGTTCCCTTTCATCCGTCACCGGTCTGTATTTTGTCACTCTAGTTTATGATCTGGTCATCATCATCAGTCAAAATTAGTGAACCCATTACCTCATGTCAAAATTTCACTCACGTTTTGTCAACATTTGTAAAAAATTCATTCACATTTGAATCGTATTAGTCGATACTTTGATCACATTTCAGCCAAGTCGTAATGCCTGTTCTAGCATAATTAAATGCACTTCATTTACAGGTACACATTTGCTTCATCAAAATCTATTCTACAAGGAAGGAAAAATATTACGTTTGTTTGCCCTCTAATTTTTTAAAAATATTTCAATGATAACATTTTTTCGGCTAGTATTTATCTCGCAACTTGCTACTCAGCATTTGGCGTAAGAATTTTTTTAAATAATTTATAATTGATTTTCCTGGTTCCAGAGTTCTATGCTCAATAATTTATCCACACACTTTATAGTAATTATTACGTTATACAAGCTTTGTGAAATGTATATGGATCTTTTATGGAGCACAGCAGCTCCTTCGGGCAACGTACCATGCTACACAAGTGACATACATAGGGAAGTTCATTCACCCTCTTTGTAACCATAGGAGCCGCATGCAAAAAAAGCTACAACTGGTATAGTTTCCTTGATGCTTGTACACTATACTATAGAGATTGAGGTTACCTATCCTTTCCCACAGATTTGAATACCTTGTCCTATAGTCCATGGTGAAACACATTGTAAAATGTCGATACATTGAGCATGCATAAGTAAATATATTTCGAGGTATACCTTAGCACGTTGAGCTGGTTTAAAGTATACCTACTGTTCCCAAATACTCTCATCCAGCAAACCTTAACATTACCAGTGTTGAGCTGAGCATGGTTTGTAGAATCCACTCTCTTAATTTTAACGTAACCCATATTTTTCCTCCACGTGCCTTCAATAGAATTAAGTGCCTATACAAGCGTAGGTTCTCCATACTTTGTGTTCGTTCCCAATTTCATTAATTGAGTTTACTTATCCTATACTTGCCGCTTCTTATTTACTTAGAAATCAATCAACTGACCTATGCCACAGTTTGAACGTTTGTTAGTATCTCTGTATCCACGCTTTACCGAACATTTATCTATCTGTATTAGATAGGTCAGTAATAAGTAGCTTTGGCAAAGTTCTACTTACTGTTCAACGCTCTTTCTTTGCTATACATACTGAACTTACCTTCCTCATTCTCGTATAAGTACAGGCGTGCTTTGTTTAAGTATACCGTTCTTCTTGCTACTTAGGAACGCTTACGTAAATAACCTGGATTTTATGATGTCTATGTTATTGATGCCGGAATGAGAATTGGAAATCATGAGTTTCGTTTTTCTTTCCTTTGCTTTCCTTTTTTTGCATGAGAACTATGAGAAGGCTTTCCTTTCCAATTTGTAGGAAAGTTCTGCCGTCGCGTCGTACTACATATTGCGGCAGCACTATAAAGATAGTAGCAATTGTCAGCCGCAATTTAGAGGAATCGGCTTGCCCCAGTGTCAATAATGCATTCAAAAGCACTGGAAATATTGTATAATTATTTGAATTAAAACTACATTTTAGTTTTCTTATGTCTCTTACCTGTCAAATGAAATTTTTAAAAGCATGCAAGGCATTTTAACAGTTAACGATTTTGGTTCCCATGAAAAATTTACCACACACGATTGCAGGATATGCACATGTAATCTGATATGTGACTGATACTATACAGCCATAAATTTTCACCCATGAAATCTCAATGTGCATTAACCAAACATTAAGTCTTAACCGACAATATTGTAAAACTCTTTTCGATTTGAATAAAATTTTAACGGATGCAGCACACGTTGATGTCAATTTTAAAATAATTTCAGGACATCCAAGAATCCTGCCGAAATAATTATTCCACCCAACCTGTTTGGGCAGTAGAAAAAAGGAATATGATAAATTACACTAATTTTAAGTCCTATTGGATGGTTTTTCTTAGACTGTACCAACATTAAGAAGGAAATGTAGTTATTAACTTACTATTTTAATGGAATATTAAAGGGTTTTGCTTGTACTTGTAATTTAAATAATCATGTCAACCTAAAAAAATTATATTCTATTAACGGTTTTATTATACAGATTCGAGTGCGTTCCAAGTTGGAACTGTCCTCAGTGTATTTTGGACATTTGTACATTCTTTTAAATATAAAATAGAACCAAAATTTACGTTCAAGATGTACTTATCACACAAGGAACAATATCAATTTCGTTCTTGTTGTTTCGTTCGCGATCGTGTGCACCTTTAAAGAAATGGGTTTTGCCGTAATTGAGGTAAGCGAGAGTTAAATTCTCAGCACTTGTGCTTGAGCTGTTCTGATACTTAATTAAAAACTACAAACAAACGAAATCTTAAAAGTCAATGAGTTTTCCCAGAAGTTGAAATGTGGCCGATATATTAATTTTAAAAAAGCCAACGAATATTCTATGACCTTGGTTTAAAAGTCTACGTAATTACATGTACTTAAGTATATAAATTCTCATTGAAACAGAAAGTAATGTAATAAGTTCCATGCAAACAATTGCAATGAATTGCATTTTCTCAGCACACCAATCAAGATATGTAATTACAATCCATCAAATTAATGAAACGAAGTATCAAAATTCTTTAGGTAGTTTAATTTGTAATAACTCCCAAACAGTTGCTAGTCGTCAATTAGTGCGACCCAGGAAACATATATGCTGAATAATTTTATCCAATTTGAGATGGAAATCTGTTAAAAAGAAAAACTTCAGTATTTTTATGATGTGAAATTTGTTTTAACATTTTATCAATAACATTTTGTTGTATTTCTTTTTAGCCCTCAGGTGAGGATATGGGGATGGAGGGCTCTGGAAGATTTCCGCGAAAAATTTTAAATTAGCCCCTATTCCCTTTTTATTAACGATAATTGTGTATGCCCACGCACTTACTACTTTTTGCATACCAACCAGTGCAGTACATAAAGTTATGAAGGTTTTACTGTCTGTCATTTTTTTCAGATCAATATTTACAAGTGATAATTTATAGGATTTTTATCATTGCCAATTTATATCATAATATGCATATATTTGCAAAACACTAATGCAAACAAGCATAAGTTACGTCAAACTTATCTCTCTTGGAAGCTCTGTAAATACAGATGATTAAAATGCAGACCAGTGTGGCTCTCCCATACTTATTAGTTATGTACGTTCGTAAGCAAATGGACTCGTTTCACGATCCAACTCGTCTCTTCGCATACAAACTTTTCCTTCCCTATTTTCGTACTTATACTCACATACGGTACAATCTATGATGTACAGAAATGTAGCAGTACCAAACAAATCTTCCATTGACAAGAGATTGCTTGACAGTAACGTAAACTTTCTTACCCATAAAATCTAATCGTGCAAATGAAACTATATCGTCTATTGTAATTGCAAGTTAAGTTTCTATTGTTAGAACGCTAGAAGACATTTCTGTCGGAGAACCTAAAACACCTTCCTTCTGATCATATCAAACATAGCCAAACACAAAACAAATCTTTTCCCTATGGCACCGGCATGTATATGTACGTAGGAAAAAATTTCATGTGGGAAGCAAGTGCATAAGTAGCCTTTTAGTATATGATATCAAGGAAAAAGTAGCATAAGGAAATGTATACTGTAAAGCAATTTATTCATAATCATGTGGAGTACATGACCTGCGAGCACACGAGCCTAACCTATCTCAACTGAATTTACTTATTCCCTATACCGTATAGCCCAACAACTCTGCACACGCAAATTGGAAAGTCACATACAAAGGACATAGGAAAATTGCAATATTTTCACATAAGTGCAAAATGTCAGAATTGATTACACAGCTTTTTCCCTTACCACTTGTCCACTTAAATACCTACGTATAATTACACATATCCACACAATGTTATATATTTTCCTTCAAATAAACTTCCTATAACCAAAGCACCTTTTAACCTCAATAAAAATACATGCATATTTGACATAGAGCTGGGAACCGGGCCCGGGTTTTTGTTACGGGCCTAGCCCGAACCCGGCCCGGGCCGGGTTTTGGCCAGGCTCGGGCCTTTCCGAAATACACACTGCGGGTTTGAACCGGGCTCGGGCTTGTATTGGAAATACTAAGCGGGCTCG
>JAQFXU010004112.1:0-14259 GCA_034693705.1 Spatulosminthurus flaviceps
AGCATGAAACAAACGTTTTCGGCTTTGAGGTATCATAAGCATGCTTCTTCACGACGAACTAGCCCAAGTTAAACACAGGTGTACACAGAATTAGGATTGATCAAAACTTTCTTTTAAAGAATTAAACATATTTTTTTAATAGAGACCATTGATAAAAAAGTTTCAATTAAACGGTGCATTAGATAATTAAATAAATCATTGGAGGTTTTTTTTTGTGTGGATTAATAATGCGTAGAAATAAAACAAGTTCTTGCATGGAAGTTAATTTCGGCTAATAAATCTAATTATAAATAGTGTGATCAAATAATCACCGTCAGAGATGTAACAAATTTAAAAAACATCTAGAAAAATATCACTGGGATAAAAAGGTTTCTGCTGTCGCTCAGAAAACAATTAAAAGTCAGGTAAATAAAAATGTTAATGTACATTGAAGTATATATTTTTAAACTTGTAATTAGAGGCTGTAAAAAATGTAACGGTTCTGTTTAAAAATTGTAATGAAATACGCTGGGTTCAGCCTTTTTAATCTTTCAAGAATGGTGCTGAGATTATTGCTATAGCACTTCCCGTTACCCAAATATCCTTTGAACCCGTATTTTAGGCTTTAAAATTTATACTGTATGACCTACGAGGGAAAATGGCTGCACAAACTATTGATGACATTATGTACCCTCGACTGAATTGTTTTCGAATTGAATTTTGTTTGTATACTTTCATTTATGTGAAATATCCAAAAAATATTCAAATCGGAATTCATAAACCAAATATATCCGAAAATATTTTAATCTTTATCGGAATTCGTATTTTTTAGTATTCCAAAAGGCATTCAAAATCCGAATTCATTGCTTGAAGTATTTTAATTCGAATTTTAATTCGTATTTTTCCGATTTCCCATCCTTGCTTTTTTCACATAATATTTTTTACCCACGGCGCGGAGAATATATCATTTCCTATTTACAGGTTGTGTAACACCCATCTGCTCCCCGAATATTAGGAATTCATGCGTGAAAATCTGAAATATGCTTAACTTTCATACTCTGTCAAAAACTCATAAAATATTAACAATACAAAATAAAAAAGTTTGAAAAAAATATTCGCAAAAAATATTAAAAAATGTCAAATATTATTATTTGCAAAGGCAACACGGCAACAGGTATCGAATTGGGGTAAACATGTATGATTCCTCGTTTTCTAATCAATACTCAATTATCTGACCACGTTTTACGCCGATTCAAGAAACTTGGTTTTGCGGTTTTTCTGCATATTCCAATAGTTGTGTTTTTTGTCGAATTTTATATATTGAAATGGCCATATCTCTTAAACGGCTAAAGATGCAACAAAATGATTGCCACGGTAAGGTTCCTTATAAAATCATAGGACTGTTACCCTTTGTTGTAAATACAGTCACTGACGTTTGCAAGAAAAATAAATATAAAGTTTGTCCCCGGGTTTTTTCAAAAATTTCACTAAAATGGTCAAAACGTCTAAACCAATGTATGCGTTTTTAAATGGTTTCATATGAAATATATCACGGTTTCCATTATTTCATCATTATCAGAACTAAATTAACGTTGAAAAAAATTGGCGTAAATAGCAAAAGAAAAATGTAAGTGGATTTTTTGTGATGACGTGGAAAATAACGTTTTAAACGGAAACGATCTGACGTTAAAACAATAAATCCTCTTCGTTTTTTATTTCATTAGGACAAAACCCAGAATTTTTTGAAATTGAATATTACTTATATCTATTCCTCTTCGGGGTAATAAATCCAATTTACGATGGTTTCAATTTTTGAGGTTATTGGGCGGGATTTTTCACCACTTTTGTTTCCCCAGGTCAGGTGTTTTGGGTTTTTTGAAATTCGAGTAAATGCTTCGAAATTTTAACGGTTTTCGAAAATTGACAATTTTGGTTTCGAAAAAAATGGCAAGAAATTTTCAAAATTTTAACGTATTTACTTGAATTTCAAAAAACCTGACCACAAATCTGACCTAACGAATAAAAAATGCTACAAGCTGTAGAAAATTTGGCCAACATCGGTTAAACAGTTTTCCAGTAATTTTGTTTTATACGAAAATACCGAAATTCTCCTACATCTTCCGTATTTTGCACGCGATCACCATGCAACCACCACCAATGTGTATCTATTGTTCAGTACTACAAACTAATTAGCACTCTTACTCATTTCCAGAGAAAAATGTTTTCTGCATTCCTATTTGGGATAAAGTAACCCTACATAATAGGATTCGAAAGAGAAGTGATAGCATTTGTTGTAAAAAGATGATACTTTTCTCGTAACTCTTGTTAGGAAATGGAAATAGCAAGTAGAAATTTTGGATTCAATGTTTATGTTATTTTAATTCGGTACACAGCAAGAGCAATAGCAAACAACAAGAAAGCAATTTTGTATTGAATATTATGCGTTCTGACTTGACGTACTACATTTCACTACCGTTTTTGTTGTCAGAGTTTGTGCACATGTTCTGTAAAATCCTATATGTTAAAAAGTAGTTTTTGATCCACTGTATATAGCGCAGACATTCTGCGAGTCAGTGGCAGTCAATCTCCCATGACAATGACCGTATCAACTTCCAGTAATAATTACTGTCCATTTCGTGTAAGTATTTTCAAGAAGGTCCTTTGTCAACGCATAGCTATATATGTTTATTGTCTTCACAAAGGTTCTTTTCTTTGTCAACATAGTAAAGATTCATCAAGTCCGTGGAGTCCCCATTTATGTAAATACCCTTATACGACTATGTATCTCATATTAATCACCCATAGCCTTGTACTGTAAATACAGGTTTGTTATAATAAATCAAGGAGGACTTTGTCCCTACATATTCCCTATAGCTAAAGATTTACACTGCTGGACCACTCCCTCTCACTCATTCCCACAAAGGCTCCACGTTATCAGTCCAGTATTATTATTGTTTTACTCCGCAGGCACCATTAGTCATGCACACGTTAGGAAGTATTAGTTTACAATAGCTTACATCATTACTCGTATCCAATATCCGAAATTGCACAATACCTCAACTCAATTCCACTTTATTCTACAGTTTGTTTACTGTTCTGTTCATTGATAACAGTTGATTTTTCAGGAGGCACAAAATTTATAAAATGCTACAAATATATCGTACGCGTTTACTTTGAGACTCAAGCAAAAAATAACATAAATTAGACAAGTGTGTAGCTAACGGCTTTAAAAAGGGTGTCATTTTGAGGGTAAGTTATACAAGTCTTTAAAATTTAGGTGACATGAATTATGTTAAAAATCTTGTTTTTTAATAATAAATAAGGAGATAAAATCAGGGGCAATTCTGTTCGCTAAAATTAAAATGATTAATTAAAAAAGAATTTTGAAGGGATTTGTTCAACTACCGAAATTGTTTTCAATTGTGCTGAGACCTTTTTGAATGATCACGGACTGAGTTTCGAATACTAAAGACATGGTTTTTGAAGTCACAAATAATTTATTAAAGGGTTTGACATTGTAATAATAATTCCAGATTTCAACAAAGAGAGGAAATATAGGGAGACAAGATAACGACCTGGCGACCTCACTCCAGTGCAGTGGATCAAGTCTAAAAGCTGATGGAAATAAGAGAAAAAATATTTGTCATTTGAATTATGGCCCATTCCTTTAAAAAACCATGTCAAACTCGCACCAGGAGCCATGTGGGTACGAATATTGAAGAGCAACCCTCGGAATATCGGAAGCGTCCTAATTCCTCCGAATCGTCATCCTCGAACAATCAAAGAAAACAAGACGTCTTACAACTTCAAGAAAAGCCGTTCAAGTGCTCAAAATGTCCCTATTCCTCGAAGACATTCGCAGCACTGAAAATTCACAGCGTTAGACATTCTAAAGAAAGACCCTTCAAATGCCCAAAGTGTCAATTTTCCTGCAAGACATCCGACGACCTAAAAAGTCATAATGTAAGACACTCTCAAGAAAAACCCTTCAAATGCTCAAAGTGTCCTTTTACCTGCAAAAGACCCAACGAACTAAAAAGTCATTACGTAAGACATTCTAACGAAAAGCCATTCAAATGCTCCAAGTGTCCCTTTTCCAGCAAAAGATCCAGGACTCTGCTTTCTCATGAGGTCATACATGCTAAAGAAAATCCCTTCAAATGTTCGAAATGCCCATACTCCTGCAAACTATCCTTCCAACTCAGGCGCCATCAACTCATACATTCAGTTGAAAATCCCTTCAGATGCAACATCTGCCTAAAAGATTTCACCCTACCTTATAGACTTCGAAATCACAGGAAGACCCACTCTCGCCCATCAAAACTCTTCAAGTGCCGATATTGCAGCTTTTCCTCCAAAAGCAACCATTTGTTGACAGACCATCAGGTACTTCACCACCCTCAAAATCCGGATGAGAAACAACGAGCACTCCTCTGCTCATTTCCATCCTGTGAGTTTAAAACATTGCACAAAACCGAGCTTACGAAACACCAGGAAAAACATTTGAGAGACGAGCCATTCAAATGTAATTACTGTAGTTTTTCCGCACGTAGTAACCACTTTTTAGACCTTCACATTGTTTCATACCATACCAAAAAGGGCCGATTGAAGGAATATTGTTGTAAATTATGTGACCAAAAAATCGGAGTGAATGAACTCATGGCAGTTCATAATGAACAAGTTCATGGGATTCCCTTTGTGGTTTTTGAACTACTTCACGTCTGAAATATAATTTTAACTAATAATAATTAATGTTTTTGTGTATGATGTGAAAAAATCGCAGGTACTGTAAAGCAAGATCTCACAGTCCTAAAGCCATGTTGGTTTTCATGCAAAATATTATTAGTATAGTAAAAATATTTTACAATGAAATTGCACAATCGTTTTGGTCTGAGAATTCATTCATTTTTCCGTCAAATTTATTCATTGAAAATTGTTACAAGTATTGCTTACTAATCAGAATTTTTATTAGATTTTTGTGTTCATGTTTCTCAAATGACTTTAAACTTTTGCAGAAATTTGAAAGGAAGGAAATTATAAACCTCGAGCTGGAAAATATCATGGAAATTTGGGAAAGCTAAATTTTTGACCAAGTCTTGCTAGGATTAAATTTTATGTATAAAGTAAAATAAACTCAAGCCTGTTTTTCCGGGTTTAAATTAAGGTTAGGTATTTCGTTGGTGTTAGCTAAAAAATTTATTTCTCTTTTGTAAATGAAAAACTGGATAAGTACCCTGATTCGAGTAATAAAATTCGATGTATGTCAGCCAATTTTTTAGAATAATTACCTCCACTTACCTACTTTGGTGTAAAAATACATTTAAGAATCTTCAACATTTGCTAAATAATTCAAACATTCAATTTTTTGTTCAAATGGATTTGGTTTGGAAATTTGGAATTTCTCGTCACGTTGTATGAACGTACAGATAATGACTTGAGTTTATGAGTTTTGCCTAACGTGTTACTCAAGTTTCTTCCCATATTTTATTAGCACGTAAGGCTGAATTTAATATATTTGATACAATTTTACAAAAAATAATTTGCGGATTTTAAATTCATGAAATTTTCAAGTCAACAAATTTGTATAACTTCAAAATTCATGTTTTACTTCCAGAACCACAAGCACGCCACTTCCCCTTTCTGTGTCTATTATTAAAGGTAGTAGAGTTAAAAATGGCTCAGAGACGTCTAGCATTAGTTGTCAACTAAAATTCCAACCAAACAAATCATAAAAAACAAGGAGTATTAAATGTTCTTGTAGATTTTAATTTGGTAATCACAAAAAGACGAAACATCAGGCTTACAATTAGTACAGAAAAATATTTGAGTGTCAAATATGCGTGAAAAATTAATCCGTTTTTGTTATGCCGCCCTGTCATTTTCACAACAAATAAAAATATATACAAATTTTAAAAAATCGTCTTGTAAAAATGTGTGTAAATATTCAATGATTGTGGAATTATTGTAGATTTTTTAAATTCTAGAACATAAGTTCATAGTACAAAAATTATTACGATACTATATTAACATAAAACCCAAATATTTTTAATATTGTAAAAGCTGACTGAAAGTTTGGAAATTCATAAAAAATTATCATCAGCTACTTTATTTAAATTAATGTTTTTTATTACGGAATTCCTTGTTGATATTTTTGGCAGAGACTTGATTTTGTTGACCACAAAGAAGGAAGGAAAAGAACATGAAAAGGGATTGACAAAATGAGATAGGAAGATTCCTGAGTTCTGAAATTTATTATTCTCCAAATGCTAAACGAATTTACACGAGATATGAATGTGCTGAGCTCCAATTTTTTTTAAATGCTTTTTGATAATAATGACAATGAAGCCTCTTATTTTTTTGTTGAAATTCTCTCTTGAAATCCGTGCCACTATTACATCATACTTTAAGAAATAGACAATTATTTATCGACAAATTTTTCAAGATATTTTTCATCATACTGCTGTGGGTGCTTTGTAGGGTAAAAAGATAGGAAAACAGTTCTAACACATGGAGAAGCGTAATAAAAGGGTTCAACGCCGCTGAATATTTCTTATGAAAAGTAATTAAAATTGCGGGTGAGTTTCATGTGGCGCTCGCAATAACGGAGGATGTCGGCTTCAACTGATAAAATCACATGTTCTTCTTCCTTATCATGAATTATAAACTAATCTCAAATTTCATGAACGAATAAATCCTCGAAATGGAACCTGCGATAATAATCTCAACATATGAATAAATTAAGACGATGAACCATTTGACTTTATACTGTGATGAGATAGAGGGAAGGAAGAGAGGTAAGATTTATTTTATATAAGGTTCACATTCTTCTGACGACTAACCTGCAGAGAAGAGAGTCAAGCATAAGTAATAAGTGGCCTTAAAAAAGGAGCGAATAAAAGCCCTCCCTCTAATATTCGTACAAAATATGCATGGGATAAATATTTTTCACCTTATTTTGTTACTATTTAAGTACAACCGTTCATTCCGTGCGGTTCAACGTCATTCGTTATATAGGAAACATATATACATATTTTTTTAGTAAGAACACTTTTTCGTGCTTACTTAGTTTGGATATTCTGTCAAATACTTATGCAAAATAAATTACTTTGTCACTCAAGTTTACATTTCAGTTTGATTGTACTTAATTTAATTGATTGACAAATAAAGTAAAATCCAGTTCATTGACTTAGCTGGGAGCAAAAGTGGAGGACAAATGGATATCGTCGGCTAGAGTGCCAAAGGGGCCATACGCAGAAATCGCTTAAACGGGAATTAACATACGCTACCATACATAAGCGGTGTCTGCGTATAGCCCCTTTTGCACTTTAGTCGATAATATGCTAAAACAAAATATCCCAATGACCCGCCCCATGTGAGAGAATTTGATGAAAAGTTTAAATTTTATTTACTTGCTACGAATATTTTAGAGGCAAAACAGTAGGAAGCTGTGGGTCAACCGACCCGTTTCTCATTAGACCCAATAATACAATTCCAATGATACACGGTGGAGTCACCATGACCCTTTATCCCACTCACCGCTCCAACACTTAACAACCATCATCTGCCCTTTCTCTCCTGGTAATTTCATATCTGAAATGTGTAATCAGCGCGATACTTCAACAGCAACAAATTTTTCCCGTAGAAAATTACAGCACTAAATACCAGAGTGCATCGACTATAGCTTTGACTTCAGCAGAGAAATAATTTTTTTTGAAACACTGCACTGTAGACGCACGAAGTTCATTTTTATTGTTTGTTATCAAAACCATGGGAACAAAAATCAAAACTTTTATTGACGTGTTAGGCAAAAACTTGTTGTAGAAAATTGATTTTCCAAAACAACGTAAAAAACCTTTTTTTTAAACCGATCACAACAATAATCCCATTTTTATTGCATCAATGGCGATTTTTCTTCAAAGTCGAAATTGGGAATTTTGACGAGGGCTCAGAGTGACACAATTTTCCCTATGTTTATTACCGTTTTGAGACTTAATATTCTTGAATAAATTGAGTAGTGTACTGACGTGCAGCCAGTATAAACTTAGTTGGAATTCAATTGTAGGCGTTAAACTTCACCAGCCGAAGAAAAGCATGTTTTGAATATTCATGCGTCGAACCTATTCTGTACACATTTAAAAACAATTAATTGGCAAATTATTATGTAATTCAAACGATTGAAATAATTTGGCGTGAAAGCCAAAGTCTAGGCAGTTCGTACCTAGAAAATGCAGTTAATTCCATTATTGGCAAGACATTTTAGTTATTCAGTCATTTACTCAAATTTCTAATTTGTTAAAAATACAAGACAGGCATTTAAAATTTTTTTTAAATGTGTGTATGCACTTCAAATTTTTATTTTAGGTTTATCAAAGGACCAAAGGGCCGCTTAAGTTCAGTCCTTTTTTATGTAAGTTTTCTACCTTGTGATTTGGCCAAAACACGATTTCGTGAACTTGACAAGCTAAGCATGATTTTTCAATAGCTACCATCCAAGTACATCTTTCCTAAAAATTTTATGACCCCATGTCAACGCTACTGGTCATAGCAGGGCCCCATGTCCATTTCTTTAACATGGCGTAAACGGGAAGTAATGTTCCTTACAGCAGGGCCGCAGCAAAAAGTGAGCCAATGTATTAGAAATGTAAAAATGGGAAAAATATCAGAAAAGGATGGAGATCCCCTATATTTCAGCCATTTTTCAAAATTTCCAAAAACGGTGAAAAGCTGCACTGAAAAACATGTTTCTGAACATATTAAACCAAAAATGAGTCAAAGCGCCCCATTAGTTCCCGAGATACAGCCCTAAATACAAAAAATGACGTTTTTGACCATAATTCCGTAACAGCTGAACCAATTACAAAAATTCCAACGCCGTCGCTTATGCCGCCCCTTACACGTTACTTTTGCTGAAAATGACAAATTTTAGAAAATAAGTTTTGGTCTTACATATTCCCCATGGACTTACTCTGAATTTGTTAGACTTTACCGCCGTTTAAGACAAATTGTAATAACACCTTCCACCCTAACCAATCGTATTTTTGCATAATTCACAACATTACTGTGAAGCACAAGTTTATAATACATTTAGAAGATCACGCCTTCCAAAATATATTGAAATGACAAAAATGGAACGTATTGGAATCCTAAATGTGTAATTTTGAATTTCAACAAGTTCAAGACTTTTCGCTAGGAACTTGTAGGATTACGCAAGTCAACTGTCAAATGCAGGTCATTTTACGTCTAAATACGACAATGAAAATACGGTGAAATCATGTTTCTACGTTAATCTCATTTAACGGTGTGAGAGAGACGCTTTGATCAAATTTGTAAAAATTAAAAAAGGCAAGGGTAAAGAAAATCATAATAATTGAGAGTTGATGAAGGCAAAACTTTCAGTTGCATGGATTCATTTTGGGTTCACATGTTGGCCAGCACTTTAATAGCATTGCTTCGGGAAAAATGAAATTTTGGTGTGGTTAAAAATTTGTTAAATGCTTGAGCCAATACTGGTTAAAACGTGTTTATAACTTAATGGACAACTGAATAAATTCACTCAACAAAAATTGCACAAAACTGCATTGTCAGTAGGGGCTGAGATTATCACCGAAAAGTACCCAAAATTTTACTGATTTGGCTCAAATGTTGTTGCGTTACATAGTATTTGAAGATGCAGCGGAAAATGGAAAGACGACAATTAATTTTGTTAGACTTCCAAGTAAATTTTTAACGCTGCTATCAATACCTCTCAATTGCAATTATCAAAATGTGCATGTTTTCATTAACCACATTTTATCAAAATTGCTGTAATGTAATTGAACATTCAAACTTTTAAAAAAATGCCATTGAAAATCGCATTAAAATTTTTGAATTACGTAAACATCTTGCTAGCTCTGTTCTTCTTGTCAAGGATATCCCTCTGACATTCCATCAAGTTTGCAAATAATAATAATAATAATTAAAGAAAATAATAATAATAGAGAAAAATGCATTCACAATACAAACACCTTAAATGCGTGTTAGACACGGCAGGTAAGCCAAAGCGAAATCGGGTAAGCGGGGAAGATTCGTTCCTGAAGATGAATCTGAAATTCTCAACTTTTATTGGAAAATTCCAACAAGTTTTAATCCTAATTTTTACTGTGTTTGTACCAAAGAAATGGACTACGAGTGGGAAGCGATCTTAAAGCACGTACAAAAATACATGGCAGAACAAAACGAGTTTGCAACATCACAGGATGGTTGGCTCGAAATCTACAAACGAAAACAGGAGAGGAAGCAGATAAGGGAAAAAAGTTGCCCTTCCCTGTCATATGAGGAAATAAAAGGTTTTAATTAAATAATTTTATATCCTGAAAATCATTTAAAGTATTGGTCATTGTGGAGATGAGAATATGAAAAGACAAGTGAACGTCTATTGTCAAATTAATTTCCAAACAAAATCCTTAAAATCCGATCTGATTTTTGCTGTAACTCTTTTTGTCGCACAAGCAAATTCCTCCGAAACCTCAAAAACCCTTCCTCTCACTTCCTCCAGCTCTTTTACCCGAAACTTCAGAAACCAAAATTTCCTTCCTCTCACTCGTGTTCTTTCAAATAATCAGCATAGAATTAAATGCGGCTTAAGATTCTAAGAGCTTTTGTTCGTTTTATTACGAATTGTTTAATTATTTCAGAAAACACTCTACGAAGCCCTCGCGCAAAGCTGTTCACCGGTGCGGACAAAACAGGTAAGAACGGAATTCAAAAATTTCCAACCCGCTTTTACAAGTAGAATATAATGAAATAAAAAGTAGGATTTATTTTTGAAAAAGTTACAAACTAAACTAGATCCCCCACCAGCCACAGTGTGACTGGAAAGTCAGGCGGTATGTACCCAACACTTCAGCGCGGTCTGCGGCCGCGGTTTGAGTTGTTTCTCATGCGCACAACTGACGTGAGAGCAGTTGAAGACAACTCGGCTCATTTAAATACTTAGTATTGATTATTTGAATTTTCAAGGCAATGTCGAAGTGTATGAATTCCAATCCCCCACTTGGATCGGAGGATGCTACGCGTTGAAGAAATATAAGGGACAAATTAAATCAGTGGACACCGAGGGAAAGTGTGTTCGTTTATTTAGCGACTTCTTATGTCAAGGATGGTCACAGTCAATATACCCGGGAAGCACGATCATCCCGGATGGAAAGTTAAAGGGTGTTGAGTCTATCGGTCCTTGTGTCTCAAACGAATTCAAACATCCCGCCATAATCAAATCATCTCCGCCTCAACTAGAAAAACTCGCCTCCGCATTGGAATCCTTTGCAAATGTCCCGGATTTAATTGCCGACGCTGAAACTCGACATGAAGCTTTCACTGACGTGGATACGAGCTCCAATCCCGTGCTTAAATATTTACTAGGAACTCAGAACCGAGTTGAAGCCTTAACAAGTAGAATCTACCAACGTCACTTGAAGTCTCGAGAAGCTGCAGAAAATGCCCGAGTTGCAGGACTCAAGCAAAGTTTCTATTCTAAACTGGAACTTGAAGAAAGTGACGAGCCTGGTTTTGGAATTCCGTTGGAACTTGGCGGCCCCGCCGATGGAATCTACAACGTTTACCCGCAAAATAGGAAACAGGGGGTTATTTTCAAAGGAAAGATCGTCCCTTTGGTGACGCAGTGGCTCAAAGACAAACCCGGTTCATACGTAATGTTAAATGTTAATTTTGTTTACAAAAATTTCAGTACCACGCGCCCATCTGGAATCTGGTACTGGGGACACCTCATTGATCGGGATTTTCGTCGTCTTGAAATATTCTATGGTTACATTCCAAATTCGGAGTAGAGGGAAGGACGATTAGCACTGCATTTATTGTTAGTAAATAATTATTGAATCATTTGTACTTGTCGCGTAATAGGAAATTTTGATAAGTAAAAAAATTTTTTTTTAAAGTTTTTCATAAAAAGATATACACAATTATTAAAATCCTGGTTTATCCAAATATTTAATGGGAATTTTATGGGACAGCAAAAATATGGGGTAACAAAATTTTAATGGGAACATTTCTATCTAATTCAAAGCTGTTCAATCATTTCAAAAGTATAATTCCGCGTATGACGCAAAGCATAGTCGGCCAAAGAAGGAATTAAACAATCCAAAAAAACATCATATTTGTTTTTCATGTTGTCAAAATGTGACTTCATTTTGTGAGAATTTTGATTGCTTGGGTAAAAATTCTGATTGATTTGGCCAACACTCAAAGTGCATCAATGTAGGCAGATTAATAGTTTTTAATTTGAAGTTAATGATGATTTGCTCAATATTGTTTTTATTTTGATTAAAATTATCAGAATGTACGTCGAAATTGGGTCCCATGCTAGTTCAGCTAAAATGTTTAATATTTACCAGATTGACCAATATTTGGTTTAATTAATGAAAAAACATATTGGGTTCGGGCAAACCATTACATATTCTGTTTTGGCAGATTTTGGGATATTTTACCAGAGCTTTTGTTGAGTTATGTTTGAAAGCTTTTTAATTTGACCAAAGTTCCCTTCTGGCAAGCGTTTCGTTGATTCGGGTCAAAATTTTATTCTCCACCAATTTTAGATGGCTCAACTGTACGAAAACATTTTTACAGCATTTCTATATTTAGAGCTTAATTTTCCTCAAATTATTCTGCACAACTGACACGAAAAGTATGGTAATTACATTGTAATATGTTGTTCGTATTTTTGGTGGGAAATTTCAAGGGTCAGTGACTTTGATGGTTCATAAAATTGGGTAAAAATAACCGTAGTTGATAGCTCATGAGTCAAAAAATATTTATTCTATCTAGTTTTGCTCGAGCTTATAGAGTTTATGTACGTACATGCAAAAGTCCAAAGTTTTTTACCCAAGCTACTAAACAATGGATTGTTTATATAAACACGGTTTTTCAATGCACTTAAATGTTACTGTCTAATCAGAAATGACTGAAAGCTGAAGGTAAAGGAATAAAGTCATAAAAAATCCCATTTCCTTGTCATGAGAGACAAAAGAGAATAAAACGAATGAAATGTAAACTTTGCCCACGTCACATATCGTCCCGTTTCTCCCAGCCACGTCTCCCTTTCTGATTTCAGTGTGGATTTTTAGCTCTGCTCATTTTTTGCTTTTAACTCTTCAAATCAGATTCTTCAAGTATGTTTTCAACCGAGTTGGAACTTTACCGGGAAAATTTACCATAATCGGAGGTTTCTTCAAAATGTTGCTTTATTTTAGAAATTCCTGTTGAAATATTTCCAAGGTAAAAAAATATTACAAATTGTACAAATTATATATTTTAACTCAAATTGAGAAAAAAATTCTCCAAATAAGAATACATAAGATTTTCAAGGATCATCGTTAAATTTTTATGCCAGAAACTATCATGTTTTTGTAAAATTCGATTTAGAAGAAAAATTTAATAGAGCTATTTATTTTATTATATATATATAGGGTTTTTATTCAAGTCGATTCGGCTTTCGCCCTTACAACCGCCACTTCAGACAACTCATGTTTACATATAGATTCTTAAAACTACGAAGAAGCCCTTTATCAGGGCAAAAATTCTTAAAACTACGAAGAAGCCCTTTATTAGGGCAAAAAATTCTTACAGCTATGTATCGGTTCCAGTTTACTTAAAATGTAAATAAAAATTTAAAATTATTCGATCAAGTATTTTATTTTTGTCGTAGTTCCATGGCTTCAATCCAAAATGCGTAGATATTTATAATTTCTTCATCTTTGTTTCTGGTTAAGATTTTACTTCTGTAATTATGTTGGTCCATTGTTTCCTCCTCGTATATTTTCTTTAAATACTTGTTTCTAAGGGAATCGTAAATATTGCATTCAAACATCATATGGAAAGTTGTTTCATCTTCTTTTCCACACTTGCATTTGGTGTTTCTTTTTTCTTTGCTATTCCACTTTGTCCATATGGCATTGAGGTATGTCACTCTATTATGGGTCCATACACGTGGTTCTCCGAGCCTGAAATTTTGTATGAATTTGGTCAGAGGCCAGCTATGTCCTTTGTTGTAAAACTCTTCCGTCCCTACTTTCTTTTTGATTTTCTTGTAGTCTTCATTTTGATATTTTATCATTTCTGCCACCTCTTCGTTTAGCAGGGTCTCGTCTATTTTTCTGTAGATTTTGTTTCCATTCCTCTCTAGGTATTCTTTTGTTAGAGCATCAAATTCTGATACCATTTCGTGCTTTTCGAATTCGGCTCTCCATCTTTGAATCATGTTTCGTTTCTGCTGTTTGTTCTTTACGTGGT
>JAQFXU010004113.1:0-14256 GCA_034693705.1 Spatulosminthurus flaviceps
TAATTCTACTTTTTAAGAAATAAATAATTCTTTCTTCCATCAAATTATCGTAGCATTCCGCAATCTACTCGGCAACAATGCTAATTCCCGTTTAAGCGATTTATGCATATAGCTCCTTTTGGACTTTCGCCGACGATCTGTTTTTGTTGGAATTAAGGAAAACCAGTCTTTAATTTCACGGACATGGCAATAGGAAAAGGTATCATTCATTATGATGTATGCTTGGTTTCTGGAGAAAATTTCTTCTAACCGCCTCATGTACAGTTGATCTCCCTTACCGAGGACCAATAGAACCAAGAAACACAGAATATAGAGTCCCTAATTAGTGAATTGTGCAATATATTGTCAGTCACGGTTCCTATTCCCGTCGTCCTAGTTACGCGCCCTGATGCAACCTCCTTGCCTGCCGATTGTTACTATTATTATTATTATTTAAAATTGTAATAACCAATGAAACTACATTTATATTACTGTAGCTTAGTGCTAGAGTAATAATTATTATTCCGACTATCATTCTCCGACCGACCTTCTTACAATAAACAACTCCGAGACGTCATCTGCAATTGACGGTCTGATCTTGGAAATCAGCGATTGTGATTTTTCTCGATGCGTGCAGTTTTCCTGCTTCTTCCATTCGATTCTTCTTTATAAAGAAAACGATATGGATGTAATACACTTAGAAGGTAGTGATCCACACAAACATTTGACTGCGGTTGTAGTAGCTCACCCTCCGTCCGTTGAGACCGTCTACGTATCGCCCTAACTGGACGGGCCAACGTCCAGGGTTTCGAAACTCCAACTGAAACACTAATAAGAAAAAAAGCATTCATATTATTACAATAACGAAGAAATATTTCAAGTTGTTTAATAGAAATTGATTTTTGAAAGGTTTTTACATTTTTTGTAGGTAGTCCTTGTATCAAGCTCACTTACTGGTCATTTTTGCCTGGATAAAAAGTAAAACGTTTCTGTGTAGTACCTACCAAGCCAGTAAAGCTCTGAGCCAGAACAGGTCTTTTATTATCAATAAGAATTAGTCCAAATATTTAAAATGTTATAAATTTAGATCTTAAATTATCTTGAATTTCTTTAGAACGACAACTTGAAGTTGCCCAGCAACATGCACACTTCACCACCGTCCACGCTACTGTCCGAGTCCACGCTACTGCCCAAGTCCACTCTGCTGTCCTTTCTGTGTCTTCATACAATCCAAGATCTTAATACCACAACAGTTTTGGCGCTTCTGAAATGTTGCATTATTTGACGATAGACACTTGTAGTTGTGTTATTCAGGGAAAGGGCTTTCCATAGATTATTTACCTTAGGCAGAGATGGGTTGCAACGTGTATTACAAGCACTGCGTGAGGGTCAGTTCCATAAAATATTCTATAGTGTGATTAATTGCAATAATTTAAGATCATAATGAAATTTATTTGATTTCACCCGGATTCTTTAAAATTTAATTCTTGGATCCATTTTTCAATTGATTTTGTTTGTTAACTTTCATAAGTCCACACCTTTTATTTCAAAAATTAAATGTTTAGCGTAATGTATGCAAATTAGGTAAGACAGAATAGCCCATAATTATTAGAAACATTGAGAAGCTACGAAGGAGGGTCGAGCAAGATTCATGCTCCCTGTGTGGCATACATTCACACGTAATTTGTCGTAAAATCTAAGGGTAGGGGTTAATAGGTCACACTCGGACTGCAATTATGGCTGGACTCACCAAATTTCTGTTTACTGTGCTTTAGGACTGGGGTAGTTTAGAGCTATCAGATTATGATTGTAATAAAAAATTTTTTTTGTGAAAGCCAAATATAGTTCATAAAATAGCATCATTGGTCAATCAGAGCAAGTAAACGAGGGTAGCATAAAGCTAGCAGAAAATGTTTGTATTAAAATAGTAAATTTTTGTGAGAGACAAATATAGTTAATAAAATAGCATTCGTAGGTCAGTTAGAGCACGTAAACGAGGGTAGGATAAAGCTACCAGAAAATGTTTGTAATAAAATAGTAAATTTTCGTGCAAGCCAAATATAGTTCATAAAATAGCCTAGAGAGTTAGCACGTAAACGATGGTAGCAAGTCCCTCGCGCGCGTCCGACGGCCACGCCGTTGTCGATGCGACGCTCTTGCAAAAAATTATAACGTAGTCATTACAACTCCAAATTAGGTCCTTTATTTGTTCCCGGTAACTATAGTGAAACCTAGGTATACACAGATATATATATTTAAATGTTGTGCCAAAATCATTAAGCAATGTAAATTAACAAACAAAAATTACACATACACTCTCACTGCATATACGCACTCAAGAATGAAACATGTGCGTGCAGACATTGTTTAGATTGTTTATTAGATTAGTCACTATATGAGATCCTCCTCAACCAATGTATCCTAGTTAAGAAACCTATTACTGTCAGCTATCTTCAGCGCACATACTTCCTGTGCTTATTATGAATTGTTGTTAGAGAGTTGCGTATGTGTTTAATGACAATAAACCATAATCAATATTATTATTATTAGTATCGGACCGAGGGTAGGAATGTTGAAATGTCCAGCATTGCATGCTCGTCGAAATCCGTTTGCACCCAGTATTCGTTTGTTTACAATTTGTAATTACTGAGCACTGAAATACATACGTTAATATATCTTGATGTTAGAAAATGTTTCGCCATTCCTAAGATTTTTTAAATGATTTTTTGATCCCGTTGTCGGAGGTAATTGAGTAAATTGTGGAAAGCTAATACTAACAAGTGATTTCAAGAGCTTATGAAGGGGCACGAGGGCCTTGTCAGAAAGATAAGTTGCTTTAAGAGTGTCGGATAAATAGACAGTTAGCGCAACTTTTTACGTATCTCCCGTATAAAACTTATAGCACTTATGGAACGTACAGATGAAATTTTTACATTTAAAATTTTGGTTTATACGTTCCATAAGGGCTATAAGTTTTATACGGGAGATACGCAAGTGGTTGCGCTAACTGCCTAATGATTGCCTGCGTAATAGTAGGAATATCTAAATTATTTGAAATGTATATATGTTCGTCGCAGCACTTGATCTACTACATTGTTTCCTCAGAGATAATATTAATGGATTTTCCCTCTAAGTGGGAAAATCAATGAATGTGCAATGGACATTTTTTCTGTAAAACAAAATGTTCCACTTTTTCGTTGGCAATATATGCTTGGGCATGGCATGTGCAAGGGATCGGTTCAAGAGGTATGTAAATGACCGGTAAATATGGACACATGACCTTGCCAATGGAATCGGTGGAAATATGTTTATTGACACTTGTCTATCCTTGATGTACAATTTTACTGTTTGGCGTTTCAACTAAAACACTGGACACGTTTTTGCGTGAGGTAAAGGTAGGCAAGATTTCGGGTGGACATATGATATATGGACATCGCTAACAAGCAAATAAATGTTAATGACACTGACCTATGGGTTTCACATTTTTAATGGATTAATACGATCCGATCACACAAACATCCTTTGTTAGTTATGTCGCCCACCTGCAAATGCATATATTTGGATTTCTTATTATTTGGAATTTTTCGGATTTTTAGTCCAATTTGGAAATTTACCTTTTTCAAATGGGATGTTGTTTAGTCAGACACAATCCATGTAATTATAAATATGTTTTTCATTTGTTTCCTGTTTTGAAATATGTCAATGTAGAAACCATTAGATTAAACCGCTCAAAAATTAAGGAACATTTGCCCGAATTGTGATCATATTGCTCAAGTACTCATATTGTTCCCTTTGAGTTTAAATTGCTTTAATCTCCGCTTTTAACAAAAATTAATCAACTTGAGCAAAGGGCAGAAATCGTTTGATGAAATATCCAATTTGCTTTTTACTAATACCCGCCATAACTTTTGTACCAAGTGTATTATTTATAATAAAATGAGGGCAAAATTAGATGATAGCCAATTTCAATCAACTTTTACGACTCTCTACCAAATTGCAACATTTTAATTGCTCTTTGCATCTCCAACTTTCGTCAATCACAGAAGATTTACATTTAATGCTTAACTCCTTCAAATAAGCCGCTCGCTCACCACCAAATAATAAGAGCTCAGGATTTTGAATGCAGCATGAATAATAATTATTGATAGACTTTATTACAAATTTTTATACATCATTTGCACTTGTCTCTAATCCGTATGAGTCACATTTAGTATTACAACCTACGATATTTAATTCATTGCTTTTCTAAATCTAATTATATACGAGCAGCCTCACATCAAATCCCACCATATTCCCTTCCGTTCGAGATCACATTCCCCCTCATTGTTTGTGGTAAACTCTCCAAATAAGAAGCAAATAATAACAAGGAAACATTTTGATTAAAAATCCACTTCACCGTCAATTTTTCATTAAATTTTACTAATTTTGAAAGCATTGCCCCAAAAGGCACCTTTTTCGAACATTGATCTTATCCAGGGAATATGATAGAAAGCACATGGAACAACATCATAATAACAATAAGAGTAATATAATTATTAAAGCCCCACATATGGGGACAACGATGAGTCAAAATGGGACATGCTAAATATTTAAATAGCAGCTGTATAGTCTAAGCTAATAAGGTATTTAGCTAAAAATATATGTAAGTACATATGGAATACAAAATCAGTCAGTAAATAAATAACAGTGCAATCAAAGTGAAGGTCGTACAAAGTCTGAGATTTAGTTTTTGAATTTTTAATATTTCATTCACAATGAATAGTAATTGCATTTCCATCCACAACAATAATAATAATTATTATTATTACACATTCTAAAAGAGAGAAACGGTAGAAAAAAGTAATGACAGACGACGCTTTAAATACAACACATAAATATTAAATTAGTAACTTTGTGACTGTACAATGGACTCAGAGTATATAGAGTATGTAATTATATAATAATAACTAGCTAGAAAATTAATCTGTATGGCATTACAATACATTGAATGAACATTTGTGAAGATAAAAGCATGATTTTAAAAATTCCACTACAATTAAATACTATACGTGAACAAGATGAAGATGAAGCTACAAGAGCGCGGTCCGCTTGAGTAATAAAGAAATATGAACGGTTCTTTTTTCAAAACTAAAAATTAATTAATATTCCGTCTGTGTCTCAAATGGCTTCCTGCATGTCATTGTTACAGCCTTCTTCTTATACACACGTAATCTTATTAGTTATAGAAACTGAGATTCCTTTGATGGATTTAATTAAAGGGGGGACCTAATTAAATACTTATAAATTACATAGGTGAATTAATTATTTAATTAATTAATAATGTACAAGTTTAGACTATAATGGAGGTTTCTTTAGCATAGCGATGATAATGGTGGTGAATGTGTTCGTGGACATGATGATGTTCATGTCTCTTGACGGTAATGGGTGATGGATCCTTCGTCTTCTTATTCGGAGACGAGAACTTCTTATCCATCCCAATATTCTCCCGTTCCAGCCAACTAATAACCTGAGCCATGGCTCGAGCATGTTCCTGCTCCCGATTCCGATGCTTCAGCTGATGAGGAGAGGATGAGGAGTTGTTCACGGGATTATTCTTTTGGAAAATGCACCCACTCAGAATATCCAGTGTGTCTTGATTCAGATAATTATTACAGGAATGATTGTTATTCGTACAGTGTTGGTTATTGGGACCGGTGGTGGTGGCTGGCGGTGACTTCCAAACATGCTGCTGCTGATGTTCCCGATCACACAGTAAATGATACTTGAACATGTTCTGACT
Organism: Spatulosminthurus flaviceps; assembly: GCA_034693705.1. NCBI lineage: Eukaryota > Metazoa > Arthropoda > Collembola > Symphypleona > Sminthuridae > Spatulosminthurus > Spatulosminthurus flaviceps. The sequence goes on from JAQFXU010004113.1 coordinate 5,759, forward strand.
CAGATCATGAGACCTCGAACGATGATGTCCATGATGCTTCTTATTGCAATGATGAATGGGTCGATTTGGTAGATTCGCTTGATAGATTTTGTTTGTCTGAGGTGATCCAACAAAATGATCGTGCTTCCCCTTCCCACAGTCCGTTGTTTCGCTATTCCCGTGAGTGAGGAGAGGTAGGATGGGACATGTGGGATCAATCAGATGATTGTGAGAGCACTGATGAGGATGAGAGGGATGATGAGGTTGCCGACAACAAGGATTCACATGATTCTTCTCCATATTCGCTTGTAACAGTTCAAATAAGTCGGGTCGTTGATGTTGGTTCATGGAACAAGCTCTCTCCCGTAGTTTCTTACGATTTCGAAGTGGTGACGCACTACAGTCTTGAAGGACTTCGGGAGATCGGTTCCGACAACCTCGACAACAGTAGCGGAGGTGATTGGGCAACCGAACGGAACTAAACTTGGGCTTTTCAATCAAATGAGATTTCTTCGGGTCACTTGCACGATCTAAATTTTCTTCGATGTTCATATTATTATTGACCAATTTGTTGGTCGATTTTTGAGTCGTGTCGTCCGGGTTCCCTTCCGAACAGAGGAGGTTATTATTATTATTGATGTTATTATTATTCTGACTCATTTCATTCTCCTCTCCAGTCGGACAGACCGATGTTGGATTTTCGGGGGTGAGGGTTAAGCGGACTTTGATGGTCTTCTTACCCCCATGAGGGACCGTAATCGACTCATTTACTGCACCGTAGATACTTCTCACTAGAGCCGCAATATCCTGTAAAATAGTCAACATCCGTTTAAATAAATTTCCTCTTTATTTAAAATAATTAATTGCACACACAACACACTGAATCTGTACGAAATTATAAAACAAAATCCTCCAGGTTCCACCATCTCAATTTAAGTTCCCCGATGAGTGACAGTTTTTTTTAATATATTGTCCTCCAAGCACAATGGTTCTTAAGTCTTTACCATTATTGTGAAATCTCTTGATTTTAATTTTAATTTCAACAATATTTTTTTGCAGGATTCAATTTGATCTGTCTCATTCCGAATTTATCCAAACAATAGGAATTTATTCCCGGTTGAATTTTTCTTACTCATAATCCTTCTACCCAACGTCCCCCCCCCCCATCAAATAAAATACTAATAGTCTCATAAATAACAGATTTTTAACACCCCACATTTTCAAATTTTCTAATTTCATACATAATAATTGTACTATCTGGCCCCGTCCAAAAAATTCCATAAATTAGAAAATTACAGCTCTCCCAGTTTCTAAATCTGCCTCAATCCTGCTTCCAAAATTGCATATGCCTAAATAATTTCCCTCACCCCATCCTTTAAAATCCCCAATGTCACCAATCCTTATAATCCTAGGAAAATTCAAGGTTATAATTGTGAGTACATTCAAAAAAAAAAAACAAAAATTTCACTATAACTTACATCTTCCGTAATTTTCCCATGCCCATCCAATTCATAGAATGTGAAGGAAAATTCTCTCCTCTCCTCACCGGATTCGCTCCCCTCCACAGGAACATCACTCTCCGAGTCCTATACAAAAAACAAAATAGACAAAACCCATGAAATCTCCATCCCAAAAAACTCACAAAATATTCATCAAAACGAATTTTATCAATTATTCCGGACTTTTTAAAATTTCCCTCTCCTTCCTTCACCTTCACCAAAATTACGAGTCACCCCAGAAATTTTCCGTAAGTACCCTTCCTCATTTTTTTTAAACCTTTCACTAAATGATAAAAATCACCAATCCACTAATGACTTGGGTCTTAATAAAAATTTTAAGGGCAAAGTCCTCCATTGCCCAGAATTCCCCTCAAACAAAATTTTCCTCCAATTTCTTTTTAAAATTCAGTTATTATTATTATTATTATTATTCCATTGTAAAAAAATATTTCAGAATTTAAAACCATTAAATTTCCGCACCTTCACATGAAAACAGGCTTTCAAGCCTAAAGCTCGGAGCTTCCCCCGAACAAGTTTAAACCAATGCATTTTTTTCCTAAATACAACAAGGGACACAAAACCACTGCACCCAACAAATATTCTTGAGCCCAAAAAGTCACTAAAAGTGAAAAAAGCCCATTTCCACGTAAATATCTTCAGCTTTTAGGTTCTTGCCTAACTTTTATTTGGTGACAAAGTACATGAAATCTATGGGATTTCTGACACACACACACACACACAACACACACTCACTCAACACAAAGTCACACACACAAATATTCACCCTGAGTGAGTCTTTGGAATTCAAGAGGGTTGTGCCTTCTCTTTCTCTCTCTCTCTCTCTCTCTCTCTCTTTCGCTGTTTCTATAAGTTTTATCTCTCCCTGTTTAAGGTACACACTTTTTAATATAGCCAACTATAGGGATTTAACATGCATACACAAAAACACACACACGCACAACACAACCACAACCGCTCGACTGGACTCAATGTTTTGTTGCAAGCCGAGAGCAGAAGAGAGCAAGGAATGAAGTACAAGAAGGAGCATTGGAGGAGAAGCAACAGGCAATGTACACATTTGGCTTTAACTATTATAACTACACATTTGAATGATGTGTATGTGAGTGTGTGTGTGTGTGTATACATACCCCACCTTTTGGTAACCTATTACTAAACAAAGTGTGCTCCATGTGTTTTTCCTCTAAAATCCATGTACATTATTGCATATATAAATATGCATGGACTCCCCTTAAAATGACTTTTCCTATTTTAAATATGTTCCATATGTATAAATGTGTACACATTTGACGTACATACTATTATGTACATGTGTGTGTAACTATTAGAGTGATAATGACTCCGGCTATAGTAAAGGTTTAGGATTTTTAGGACCACCAATGAAACTGCTTCCCTCATGTTTATATTCTAGTAGAGCTCTCTTTTTTGGGGTTCTTCCTTATCAAAAAAAAAATGTCATTGCTTTTTCGAGGAAGAAAAATTGAAAGTCCATAAATATTTAAGTGTAATAAATAAAGAGCTTTATTATTATGTTCAAAGGGAAAGAGTCCAAGAGAGGGAAATATTTTTCTTGTGGTGCGGTACAGTCAAGTATGTATTAGTATTGGATATTTTAATGGTAAAGGATAAGATTTGAGGCGGCCCGCATTTTCACGACGATGCCGATAGAATATTATCTTGACAAATGAAGGACATTCCTATGCACGCTTCCCTTTTTCCATATCTCTACTGGGCTTTAGTTCTTATAACTTACATACAGACTTTTTCTGGATGTCGTCAGAAAATAGGAAATAAGTTTTTTAAAAATTGATAAAATTATTTTCATTTACCAGATAGAGAATATATTTTGGGGGTAGGAAAAAGTTGTGGATATTTGCGTTCCACTTTTGGGTAAAATATTCAGTAAAAATTTTTCACGTGTTAAATTTTAAGTTGAAATATTAGAAATATTTTCCAAACCATAATATTTGAATATAAATGGGGTTTTTGGGAACACGACCGAACCAATTTAATTTGGATATGATAAAAGGACTATTTTAGGGGTCAGTTATAAAAGAGCATTAGCCTTATCAAAGGTTTAATATTTACAGCCTGTTGCATGTATACACATTTACAAATGGGACTGTACATATGTTATGCATGTATAAAAGTATAGTGTAGTACAAGTACTGATGTTTTTCTAAATTTCCTTGCAATTAGCCTGAATTAGCAGGCTATCCTATATAAAAGGTTCGCTATATAATAGTGGTTAATAGTATTAAAAGAGGGACAAATAATAATTTTCCTTTCATAATAAAAACCAATGATATGAAATAATAAGCATCATAATGGCTATAAATATGCACATATTAAAATGACAAGGGAATTTTACTAGTGGCGGGCAGGAAGGAAGGAGTAATATTATCTTATCATATGTTGTCTCTCTCTCTCTCTCTCACTCGCTCTCCATAATAATCTAAGAGAATAGATAATTTGCACATTTGAATAGCTAATACTTTTATTGATATTTGCCGACGACTAAAGCAATGTTTGAACGACACACTATTATTATACTATAGTAATAAGGGACATTCCAAGCACATTTATGGATTCCCCTCCATACATAATACGCATGCATCCAGTTTTATACGTATGATTTTTAGCCATAGCCAAATAATAAAAGGGATAGATAATAATAATAATACATGCATGTGTACAAGAGAGACGACGATAAACATTGGCGGTTTATCTATGGGCTCAAAGGGGACACCGAGCATTTGTTTGCACATAAGCAATTATTCATGGATGGCTTTTCAGAAAGAGACCTACTCACTTCCACTAGATTTTCCTATATTCATGTGTATACATAATTATACATACATGGGATAATTACTCTCAACGCGCTTTATACACCACACTCCTCAATGCACATTGACACTCAAAAGTACAAATGCGTAAATGTCCCTTATTGTACAATATTTTTAGCTTGAAATAATAATTTTATTTATATTCCCTCCTTTTCGGCACCACCACAATTTTCAAAGGGCGGCCGGAAATTCCTTGTGTTAAATATATACATGCATAAAATGGATGAAAAATTTTATTAAATATTTTCTATAGAAAGGAAAAAAAATCATGGTGACATTTTTATTCTCACATGTGTATGTATATCCTATGGTAAAATTGAATCAATGGTCTAAGCCTTGTCAAGTACTATTTTACTAAATATATGAGAATGTACATGAATTTGTCGTGTATAGAGAGAAGTTATATTGAGGGCTGTGGGGAAATTTATGATTGGGACCACCGGGAGAGGTGCAAGGATGATACTGCAATGGAGACAGTTATGAAAAAAATAATGGTTCTGTGTGTGTGTGTGTATAAAGGCAGAAGCGTAAACAAATCCTGCCGAATCACTGTCCTTGTATCACATTCCATCACACCTACACTCTCTATACATTGTCCCTTGTATGTATATACTAGTTATTTTTACATGGAAATATATGGGCTAGTTTGTTAATAAACTTTAAAGAATGTAACCGACATTTTTTTTTTTACATACCAGGGAAAATTTGTTTGTATTTTTTTTGGAACACTGATTTCCAAGTCGGGATAATTGTACGCATTCATTGTCAATTTTCAAGAGAGTTTTAGTGGTGAGTATGAAAGAGAGAGAGAGAGAGAGAGAGAGAGAGACTTCCGGGATAAAAGGTTCCAGTTGACATGATACGACGAGTAAGCAATGGTCCGAAATGTGTGGCTGGAGATGAAGAAGATTCCTTTTTCTACAAGGAAAACATATGTATGTGTGTGGACAGGTGTTAGGGTACAGGGTGGCTGGAATATTTCCCTGGGATTTACAATTCGTGGGCTAAAGTGCAAAAGGGGCTATATTTTTCGTAACGTTATGGGAAAAACAAAATTATAGCCCCTTTTGCACGATATGTAAAATGGTAGATTGAAAAAGCTATTTTTGGCAAAAATTCTTTTTGGTAAAAATCTGGTGTTAAAATTTTTAGCCATAATTTTATAAGAGAATGCAAAATTTTCATAGAAAATATTGGTGGAGTCATGTCAGAAGTTCTATTATTAAATTGTATCAAAATTTCCTAAAGGAAATTTATATTTTTAAAACCTATAGGAAAAGCCTTAAAAATGGGTTAAATTTTACGGTTAAACACACGCCCGCCACAAATCTTTCACTTGGAATTGTGTCGTAAATATTCAAGTATATTAGGAGGATTATGATTGTCAGAGGTAATAATAATCCTAGGAAATCCTGTTTGTTTGGATTATTAAAGACTTGTATGTCTTGTTTCTCACAAAAGTCGTAATAAAATAAGACCTAGACATGGACAAGGATTGTATGGTGATTACAAAAGCCTTGGGGTCCAGGATATTTTTGGCCACTCTGTATGCAGGTGGTCTTTTAAGCTTTGCTTTCTGGTACATATTATGCTTATGGCCGGACAAGGATAGAAATTTCCAGAAACTCCCTGCTACGTCGACCCTCTCTCTCTCTCTCTCTCTCTCTCTCTCTCTCCTTCTTTTCCCTCTATCCTCTTCTTCTGTCTTGGAAGCCGACGGACAATTTTCCCTACCGACAAACAATACTCCTCTAATAAATTCTTCACACAGCAACAATAGAGCCTTGCCTTTTGCTCAAGGGATATCTACAGAGAGAGAGAGAAAGAGAGAGAGAGCCCGCTATAGTATATGGAGGGAACCATTGACCATAAAACCCTCCGTGGGCGTCCCCATCATCTACCACTTCTCACAACAACAATATTCTTCTCTCATCCTATACTAGAGATTTCTTCCCAATACCGAAACCATATTCTCTTCTAAACTTGTGTACAATTACATATGTATTATTATTATTATTTTTTCCTCCTCCAGACTTCCATCATACAACTCCACTGCTTGCTCCTTTCCATTCACACAATCTTTCCCTTTTACACAAGATTTTTCTTTCACGGAGGAATTTTTCAAATATTTTCAAACATTCCAGTAAAGTTTTGCCCATTCTTTACAACTTTTATCTCCTCTCAATTCATCATCATTTTAATCACTCCCAGGGCTACAATGCTCAATGTAGTCAATCCACTTCCGCAAATTACTAACTTAATTTGTAATCTTACAAAAATGCTATTTCCAACCCAATGTTAGAGTTACGAAGATTGGTCCGATATAGTTCAAATCCAATAATTATTATTGATGATACAGAAGAAAATGTTAAATACTCTGAGCTGTCAACCAGCAGAGAAAATCCTATAGAAAAATTCCCTCCCATATACAATATCCAATTGAATTGAGGATTTTCATTTTCATTCCATCATGACTTACAATTAGTTGATGATCAACGTGTTGAATTTCCTAATTCAGTACAATAGCTCTCACCCTCATGTCTAACTGTCATGAGTAGGAACTATTTGGCTGGTGATGTGGGCAATCCTTATCAATATAGCCATAGAAGATCAAAGGAGCTGGAAGGGAAAAGGATATGTGCTGTTGTTATTTAATTCAAGAGGATGGGCTATGCCAGGAGCAATAATACGCTTTAAAACTGAGTGAGTGAGTTTAAATGGCGCGATTCCAGGAACAAATCTAATGCTCCAAAAGCATTAGAGAGAAAAACATGCACTTGAATATCCAACGGTATGCAATGTATAATAAGTCTTTGATATCAATGAAAAGCTGGTTGAGCCGGTTCGAGAGTGTATGAAATAAAAAAAGCATTGGGGATTTTTCCTATTCACATGCTATTGTTATTATCACGCAATTCTAAGTAAATGCTCGTGTAAAAATTTGGCAAGCCTTGCTCAATTTGTTTTCCCATGCATAGTATATTCTCTTTTTCAAGGGATATAGGGCCGGTGTGGTAATTAAATGACGACGACAGCCATACACGCACTTACTTTTCTCTCTCTCTCTCTCTCTCTCTCCAACTTTTCATTGACAATTATTTCTAAGTGGTGTAGTAGTAAGTAGTGTATAGTAGAATACACCGCAAACGTAATTATACATTGAATGACGGTGGTGTGATATTTCCAACAAGATAAAAAAAAGTACTTTTTTCCTTTATAAAATGTAGCCCAAAATTTTTCTTTACTAGTTTCCACACACATGAAGTTGGTCATTTTGTGCAAAGGAGGAGGATGGACTTGGATTTCACCTTTTTTTTATGTGTGTGTGTGTGTGTAGCCGCTTTTCATATCGGAGGATCGTTAGAACAAATTGAAGCTCCCCGATGGATAGTCCACGAGAGAGAGCGTATTTTAAAACGCATGTTCAATCAACTGCTCCTTTTCCCCTTTGAACAAGAGATACATATTCTTTCAAGCATACCGCTACTATATAGGAGCATTAATTCCAATCTTTATGATGTGCTCTTATAGAGGGAGAGAGAGAGAGAGAGAAAGAGCGAGAGCCCTGCACATTACACGGCAACCACTAATTTGACCACCTGTCGTTCCCTCAAACCCTATCATACACAATAGCTCGGCGGCGAACTTCAAAAGGTTTCGAGCGAAAAGATTTTTAAAGTCGGCATCCACAGACGGAGACGAATAGAGAAGAGAATGGAGTGCCGAGAGTTGTCTCTCTCTCTCTCTCTCTCGCTCTACGCTTCTCTTTTTCTCTCTCTGTATAAGTCAGATAGGGGTGGGGGATTTTAATTGTCTAGCAATTTCTGCTGCCCTCCCTATATATATAGAATGAAAACATAGTTTACCTCAACCCGCATCAAATTTTTATATAAACCTTTATATGTACTACATATTAGTTGCTATACCACTCTGAACTGAATTTTAATACTTCCCTAGGATTTCCTTTTACAGTTCCTTTTACACAAGTTGAGAGCTTGCATTCAAGAGAGTTTCTATACATGATGCTCCCGTATTACTAAATTTTTTATTCTATGAATTTTTGACGAACTTTTTATACTTTAGGGAACGTTCAAGTATTTCATAACGCAAAATTCGGTCAATTTAGACCCCCCACCAGCCCCGCGTAACGCAATTT
>JAQFXU010004114.1:0-14255 GCA_034693705.1 Spatulosminthurus flaviceps
CACATTGGAAGCTTTGAGTCTATGACTGAACCACATGTAGAGAAGTTCAATTACAAATGAGACATTGACTTCACAAAATCACAAAGGTCGACTTTCCCTTGCAGAACTCTCTTTTGACAGTCCCTCAATCATTCACTCAACCGTATGGCTCTTTTGCTTTTCTTCTTTACATAGATACTTCAACTTTCTAGTGGTTATAGGCCCTCTCTGTTTTTTGACGGAGTTCTTCTTTCTTCATGGAAAAAATAATGCTTGGCTTCTTCTATCTAGGCCCTTCGTTCTGTGTTTGGGGATCTATGTTGAGTCACTTGGTTTTTTGGAGGTCTTTGTCCTATAGGAAAGTTTTCTTGGAAGAGACAAATTCAACCTACATAGATATATAGTGAAGTTCTGAAGCTGCTATCTCGTTCTTCTTGTTCTCCTTCTTGGAATCTAACTAAACTCTCAGCTCTCTTTTCTCTTTTTTGGACTCTTTTTCCTCTGTCTTTTTCTTGTGGTGGTGTGTAGTAATAGGATATCTGGTAAAAATTTGTGTAACTGTAAAGGACGAAAAAAGTCGTCCATTCCCATGGATTTCAATAGATAGGGAAGGAAAGCGGAGTGAGAGAGAGAGAGAAGTCGAGCAAAATCGAAAAGAGAATCGATTCTCAATCTGGTCTTGAGCTTTTCTCTTTGGAGATGCGTTACTATCAATGTATGTACATACATAAAAAAGAAAGTCCGTGAGCCCATATAGGAATGAATCTTTGCCGAATTTTTAGTCATCGGTTTCTCTCTCTCTCTCTTTCGCCCTCTCAATCCTCTTCAGCAAGGCTTCAACATTCTTGTGAATAAAGGAAAAGAAGAGAGAGACAGAGAGAGAAAAAAAAGAAGACTCATGATTACCCAAGATCCGCTCAACATGCTCCAGTTCAGTGAGTTCGTTCGCATGGAATAAAGGGTCGGCTAACTTACTTTTCCTGCTTCGTTTCATTTTTTTCGCTCCTTATAAAAAACCTATAAGGCCTTATATATGTTATGGTATGAAGTATAAAGGTTGGAGGAGACATAGCTATATATAAGATTCCAATAGAAATTAATGCGAAGGATCTGTATGCAAGTTCGGGTAGTCGGTTCAAAATTGAAATGAGAAATAGATATGTGTGTAGGTCTACGTATGTGTGGAATAATGGAGAAGAAGTCAACTACTTTTGGAACAGCTCTTTTGGGCTGATAGCTCCTTGAGAATGTGGTTGAATTTTGTTTTGTTATCTTTGAATGTCCTGCGTAAATTGCTCTGTGGTTTGGTAGAGCCTTAAAATAAAAGCCTTTTATGGTAGCTTTTACAGAACTATCCATTTCTATTACAAATATTGATAGTTTCAATATGTCTATAAATTATATTAGGAGACGATCAGAATTTGAAATCCAACGACTTACTTTGTTGTAGGAAAATAAATACGTTTTGGTGATGGTTTTGAGGCCAAAAAATGAGGTAATTTCTGCAAATAGCTTGAAAAGTACTTGTGTGTGTGTGGGGTGTGGGAAAAAAATTTGAATTTTGATAAAATTTGATTTCAATAAAACCATTTCTCCTTCTCTCATATCTTCCACCATAGTCAATACTATGGTAGACCATTATACCATCCACGTCAGTAGTAGCTTTCTTTCTGTGGATATGTGAGAAAAGAAATTTTACTCAAAAAAATATTCCAAAGTTTTCATACTGTAAAAAGTAGGATATATAGGAGATTGGTGTTTGTTGAGAAGAGATTGAATATAAACGAATTTGTGTCATGCACAAAAGTCCTTCTTCCATATTCTCTCTCAAACTCACAAGGAATTGGATTTTTTTGTATTCAACATATGCGGACTCCTCTATGTAAAAGAATTTTGTCATGAGTTTCAATCTAGAAGAAAAAGAAGAAGAATGTTTTTTTTGCTTGTAAAAGTATATTTCTATATTTTCCCTACCCTTCTTCTGTTGCGTTGCGAGGAAGAAATATAATATCTCTCTACTCTGGATATTTGTACACGCTAAATGTATATATGTGGAATAGTACCTCCCTTAAATCGAATAACCAAATATTATATGTACATGAGATAGATACATAAGAGTAAAACTAGTACAAGGCACAATTGAAGAGGAGAGTATATGAGAGCTTGAGTTGGCAGAATGAGAAAGTGAATTTCCGAGACGAATTGCATCATCTTTCACAATAATACACTTTCCCACTGTACTATTGTATGAGAAGAAAGTCAATCTCTGAAAGTCACCGGAAAATGTTTTGAAAATTCAAAGTATATAGGAGAGAAATTCTCGGAGAAAGTGTCTTATGGGATTAAAGGGAAGGTAGCCGATAGATGGAGTTTTGTACAGTCAACATTTATTCCTATGTGAATGTACACAAACACACCTGCCTATTCAGGGAAAGAAGTGGATGAATATTGGGTTGGTTTTTAGTCTACCGTATCGCCCGTATTTATACATACCTAGCTTTTATCTCTATTAAAGTTTACCTTGTGCAGTATTCGGAATGTGTGTATGTGTGTGTGTTTCTGTGTGATGTGAAATTGTGAGAGGGAAGAAAGGGGAGGGGATAATGGACATGGATGTCGACTCGTAAAGGGTTTATGTTGCAAAAGAAAATGTGATGAGGGAGTAGGAGTGAAAGACAGGATGAGGTAAATATTCGATATGTAGGAAAATAAAAGGTTTGGTATGCAACAGCTGATGTTAGTCTACATCTCTCTATAAATATGTGGTGAACCGTCAGGTAGGACCTTTAAATGTGTCCCTTGTACTCTCTCTCTAGCTCTGTCCCTGTTTAAGTGTATGGACAGAATTTTGGATAAAAGGAACGGGAAAAGTGTTCCCTTTGTGTATTCATGTGATAGTTTAGAAAATACGTGCTTGCGAATTCTCCGGATATTCTCTCAATTTACTGCAGATTGGAATCCTTCCTCTTTCTTTCTTATTACACTTTCGATGGATGTGTGTGTACTCTTCTGTGGGAAAGGAAGCTTTTGTATTTGGAACGTGGGCTTGATTAGAAAGCACCTTGGCAAGCCAAGCTTCAGTAATGGCCACACGAAAAGTGTGTATAGGTTTTTTTATCTTTGAAAATCTATTATTATTGTTTGTTGTACGGTTTTTACCACTCTTCTCTTTTCCTTCTGTGTACTACTATTTTTCAAGGGGCTCTGGAGAAATGAATTTAATGTCTTGACTCTATTTATTGTAGTAGTTAAAAAAAGCTTGATTTTTTGTAGGAATATTACCCGCTACTGCTATAGTACACGTATCGTTTGACGATACTCGAAGGAATGTAAATAAATCTAGTGTTTTAACATCTTCATCGGTATTGTTTTCATTGGATGGAGATTGGATCCAAAATCTGTCTGTCAGTCTGTAGTAGTATGTGTATTTGATTGTGTTATGAAGTTGGAAATGGTAACGGGCATGTTTTATTATAAGAAAGGAAGAAATGAGAGAGAGAGTGGAAAGTCAAAGTGCGTGACGAGAACATTAAGCAAATTGCTATGAAAACAAACTGTTCGTTTCGCACAAATTTTACTCCTTCTCAGTATTTCCTCTCCACCTCTTCTTCTTCTTGGAAGAAAACTGAGATATATGATATTTTAATGCGTCTTCCATGTATATATATCCTCTACATCTTTCCTTTCCTGTCCTAAAAGTTCCGTTTAACTCGCCCCGCTCCGAGCATAGTCTTTCCATTCCCTGTTTCCTTTCACACATCAAATGCAGAGACTAGTATTTTTTTCATCTGAGTATTTTTCTCTTTCTCTCACTCTCACTCTGTTTCTCCATTCCTTGCCTTCAAAAGCAGTAAAAAGTTTTGCGGTTTGTTTTTTCGCCCATCAACATCCTAGTGTGTCTATCGTGAAATTTCTCGAATAAAACGGTGGTTAAAAGGATTAGAATAATTTTGAGACTTCTAATCCATCCTACTATTCCGTGCTCGTGCATGCTCATATGGAGAAATTCCTTTCTGTAAAAAAATAGAAAAATGAAAATTCTTGATACAATATTTTTAAACATCGTATATATTATTTGGAATTTTTAATAAATGCTTGGGGGAAACAGGAAATGGAAGGAGGCTAAAACAGGAGACAGAGAGAGAGAATGAGATGCGACAAGACTGTAAAAGTGAGAGAAAAGAGTGAGAGTTAGCATTAAATTACGCAATGAGCACCTTGATGTGGCGGCTGCCGACTGTCAGTCTCTCCCTCTTTCTCTCTCTCTGCATGGGAAGAGAGGGGAAGAGGAACAGAGATTTAATTAGATTGTATATGCGAGTGTGGAGGGTGAAAACGAGGATGGTGAAAAGAAAGAAAAATCTTTTTTCTACTTTGGAACAGGAAGAGGAGAAAGAGGACAGATAGTTGTGAATCTTAAGCTTGTGTGAATCATGTTCGAATAGGGAAAGTTTGAAGTGTATGTATGCATATATATTTATGCTTGGAGGCCTTATATGCAGGTCTTTTCAATATGTTGTTGGTGCTAAACGGTGTACCAGCATAAGGATGCAATAAAGTCCTCCCTTTGTGCCTTACTTTTACTAGGAATGGAGAAGGGAAAATGTTTAAGGAAAGGATGTGAGCCCTCTTCATAGTATATAACAGTAGTAAGAACACGTTTCTTCTAAATCTGAGCTCTTCTTCACTCGTTTTCTTGATTTTCTCTCTCTCTCTCTCTCTACACTTCTTCCTCTTATTTTCTACATGCTGTGAAAAGTTTGATCAGAAAATTGTCTATTAAAAACCGTATATATGTATGGCTTTGGAAAATACTACTACTCCTCTGTGCTGTCAAAATTTGTGTGAAGGTGACATGACTCTTTATAGTCGTCGCTTTCCTTCAAGAGAGGGCTTTTCTTTTAAAAATCACACACATCCATGGAACTGTTAGCGAAGTAAAGGAAGTGGAGAATCAGAATGAGTTTGAATAGTAGAGAAGCATCTCTACGTATGGGATCATAGGGTGCCGTAAAAATTTCGTGCTCCCACAATGATCTCAAAGGCTTCCTAAAGCGTTGTGGAATATTATTGGTATTTTAAAGCTAATGTCGCTATGTTTGGAAAATCAACTCTTGAATTTAATGTAAATATAAATTGGGAATGTCGAAAAGTCTGATGAGGAGAGGGATGAAAGGGGAGAGCAAAATATTATGAGGAACCCTCTAATGTAGATGGTAGTGTAGCTGGCGAAGGAAAAAACTGAAGGTGAAATGTAGTAGCTTGGCTCTGTATTCATGACGACGTGAGAAGGATTGAGAGATGTTGCCGGAGGCGTGGAAGTGAAGGGATTTGAGTGGAATAGTTAATTTGTCAAAGACGAGAGCTCTGGTATGTAGAAGCGTGTCGGCTCGGTTAGTGGAAAGAGAGAGAGGAGAGAGAGAAAGGAAGAGATATACTTTGTGTAAGAGAAAGAGCGAGAGCGATAGACTAAATACTATATAGTGCGTGTGTGAGAACCTACGTAGCAGTAAGAGGATGAGAATTGTTTCCTGTTTAAGTCTGCTAATGTAATTAATGACTTAATTTGATTTTCAGAGTGATAAATGGGGACACCTTTTCACCCGGAGATGTACCGGATCCAGATGCTATCAAAATGTTCGTGGGACAAGTACCCAAGAATCTTAGTGAGGCAGAGCTTCGTGCCCTATTCGAGGAGTTTGGACCGGTCTATCAAATCAATGTGCTCAGGGATAAGGCCACCAAACAGAGTAAAGGTATGAATCCTTGAAGTTTCTTGCGAAATTTGCTTGCCTTTTAGATAGATACTCGTTTCGTAGCATAAAATAAGGGTAGTGAGTTTAAGAAAGAAATTCCAAAAGAAGGAATAATAATATATTCAATCTTCTAATTAGTAGGAGCTCAAATATACATTAATTGCATGCTTGTCTGCACACATTTCCTCATTCCAATCGTAATTAGTAAAATGAAATACATCATATTGGATTGTGTTTTGAATTTAAGTAGAATCTTAATGGTGACTACTTTCTTAACGGTTAGTGTAACGTGTAACTGCATTACGGTTGTCGTGAATGTTGCATTAATCAACATATAGATATACACAAACATTTGTTTACATTGTGATGATATGAATAGTGAAGAAAGTTGCAAATTCTAATAAATTACTTTGTTCGGTTTCGTCTTAATTTAAATGGAGGTAATTTGTAATACTAACGGTGGAATTTTGTCATGTCATGATGTAAATAGAACCTACACTATATCTGTTTTTGTAAATGTATGTGTATCCATCTCCTCGTGCGGCATGGTTCAATGGCTAGCATAGTATATTTAAATAATGAATTAGAGCACATTGATGATATATGTATATAGTACTATTTTGTATGCATATAGCAAAGTTTTCCCACTACTGTAAACTTGTGGAGTAGTTAAAATGAGGTTTTGGTTGATATTGCAATTTGAGTGTATTAACGAATTAGAACTTGCTCATGCATGGAGTTAATTTTCTCGTGTATGTGTATATGCATTTACATGATTTTGAATAGTGGATTTGTAGATGTTAGTAAAATTGTTTAGCTTTAGGAGTCTGCTTCGTTTTGGTACGAGACTGAGCAAATCAAATAAGACGAAAGTAAATTAGAAGCACTTGAGTCCTTAAAGGTTGTGATGCGAATCTGCTAAAGCATTTAATTTGATTCTGTCGAAGAGCTAATGTAATAGTGTATGTATTTACTTGTATGCAATATGCATGCGTATGTGGAATACAATTATCTTTTCTGTGTATATATAGCACTGTAATTTTGAGACTGTTATTCGTGTTGTTTTCTAACTCATCTTGAACCATACCAATGAAATCTACATGAGTAGATTGATTGAACCACTCTCGGGCTACTTTACCTCACACGGCACTCTTTTGTACCTCTTGAGTATTTAAGTAGTAATTTGCGAGAATATAAATGAAATGCCACTCTACTATGCCATTAGAGCATTCAGTCAGTCAAGTTTTATCCAATCCTAACCCTTGTGGGGTTTGCGTCAAATTTCCTGACGTATGTTTAAAAGATTGTTTATACATATATTTATATATACGTGGAGGAAAATCAACAAGTTTAAATCTTCTCCAGGCATGCATCAATATTTATTCATCTCTTCAAATGTAGCTTCATATGAAGGAAAACACATAATATGCTCCGAGGAATATATATGATGGGTTGAAAGTAGTGAATTTTCCAATTTACGATGAGGAACTTTGATGAATTTGATCTCTCAACACTTTAACTCGTGCTAGAGGCAAACTCTGGTCGTAAAAAAAGAATGTTAAAACTTTTGAAAAAATAGAAAATGAACGGCAGTGCTCAATATGCTAAGTAATAAAATTTGGCTATTTTTATAAAAAGAGCTTTAAGAATTTTCTATGCACACGTATCTAGTAGCTATAGGTGCGTTCTCCTACATAATAAAATTATATACAATATGGAACATGTTTGTACGTGAATCTATATAGTCTGTTTAAGATGGATTAGAAAAAAATACTACATAAGTGGGGCTGGAGAAAGAAGAATAATGTGGAATTTCAATGAAATATTTGACTTGGCAAAAGTTACACCTCTCATGATGTACACCTCTCTTGAAAGTAGCTAGATACTATAGATCATGTGGAACTGCTACGAGCACTATTGAAAAAGGATTTTTGTAATAACCCTTTTTTCTTTGGCGAGTGAAGAAACCCGTTTGAATGTTTTTGAATGGTTTATTTCGGTTGGTTTGAATGATTTTATATGTATATAAATATAGCTTTTTATAGAGACGTATACACACATGACACGAGTGTTAACTGAAGGATAGTAAAAAACGTCGGGTCGTTTCTCTTTTGGAAAAATTCAACTGCTGGCGTATTTTTTTATATCTTACTACTTATTTGTATTTAGGGAAAATATCATGTAGTGCAGTGTATGTATACGGGAGCAGACGATGGGGTTTACAGTCATTGGGTCTTGTGTTATGGATTTGTTTATGATAAGTTTCTAAAATCCTGATCCAAAATGCTAAATAGGAAAATTTTCATATGGTAGAGGATGTAGTATGTTTGTAGGTATGTCCATACATACCTCTGTTATTCCTTTGCTGAAATACTGGTTGGTGTAAACTTTTGAAGAGATGAAAGGAGGAAAGAAGAAGTAGAAGAAGTGAAGTGAGTGTAAGTAGAATTTTTATGGATTCAAGTATTTACTGTATGTAGAGACCATAGGAGTTTAATTTATAAAAGAAGACTGGGATATAGCATAGGAGTGACTGGAGTTTGAGAAGCGGAGAGGAGAGATGGGAATGAAAATTTTATAGTGTGGGGGTAGTTTTAGTGTATTTATGTTTATTTTCTTACGTATTTGCTGGAACTGTTGTGTGCATATGGGAAGTTATAAGCAATGAAATAAGTAAAAAGACCAGAATGCATCCCTTTGGTGAGACAAAACTGAATGGCTACTTAATCTCTGGAGGGGTTGGATTGCATTTTTATGTTTTCCGAATTCATCTTGGTTGGATTTATGAGGTCGTGGTTGTTTGCCTGCAGTTTGCTCTTGCAATGAAACCCTTGTGATGATCAGGGAGGCTGATTTAATCTGAATTTTTATCCCATATTGTCTATGTACGTACTATGTGC
Source organism: Spatulosminthurus flaviceps (assembly GCA_034693705.1). NCBI lineage: Eukaryota > Metazoa > Arthropoda > Collembola > Symphypleona > Sminthuridae > Spatulosminthurus > Spatulosminthurus flaviceps. The sequence continues at coordinate 8,636 of JAQFXU010004114.1, forward strand.
AGAGATATGAACGAATACACATGAAGAGATGACGACCCTGTGTTCATTGCTCATCTAATTTTAGAGTCAATGGCTATGGTAAGCTATGGTTTTACATACAGATGATAGTCTGATTGTAGTAGAGTCGAGTCGGATAAGGACCATAGTAGGGGTGAGTGCATTTACTTGAGTGACAAACTAGTAATTTCCTTAAGTGAATGAATGCTATGTAACTAACTATATAGCTACACGGAGGATATTTCAACAAGGGAAGTATTTATGGGAATCAAATAGTGAAATAGTGCGAGGCTGGTGTAATCTTGTACCACATAGTAGTAGTTGTAGTAGTAAGAGTAAGTACAGTGAGGATAAAAGAGCGAGGGTGAGACCCTAGAGCCTGTTATTTACTTAGGTCTTTCAATGTCTGAGAACCTTTAGTTTATGTGTCTATGTGTGTTTACTGAAATTGTGGCTAGTTTTTAGATGTACGTAGGAGTTTCGAGAGAGAATGGAAACAAATTGGAGAATTTACTAACTAATACTCTCTGCTTACATATATTACATCTACATGTCATGTATCTCTGATGAACAATAATGGTGCAGTAGTAGTAGCTTCCAATATGAGTAAGAAAGCTAGAAAGAGTATGTAGAAGAGGAAAATGGATAGGAGCTTCTGGAAGTAACTTTACGCAGTAGTACAACCCACTGAACCCATGTGGACAAGTAAATAAGTATTGTTTACTATTTACTACATAGAGGATAGCACATGCTCAAGTCGGAGGCTAATGAAATTAAAGTCGGAGCTTGTCTCTGACAACTCTGACTGTATAGCTCTGAATGAGTGAGTGACTGCGTGAGGAAGCAAGAGAATTGAGAACGGGATGCTCTGATATTTTTTTCTATTCTCAACCGTTTAGTATTAGAAGCATAGGGACTTGATGGATGTAGTTGTGCTCAGAGGATATGTGAACATGGAATTGGAAATGTTTAGTTGTTTTTTCGGTTTAGTATTCATGTATAAGAATTATTAATATTAAGTACACTTATACATTGTATTCTGCAGAAGAATTTGGCGATTCGTTTTAAAGCTGTAGCGGGTTTAGCCGGATGGTTGTTACACTGATGCTATACTGTATAAGTAAAAATATGAGATTTATGCTAAAAAGGACAGTCCAAACTACTAAAAATGATATTATGGTGGAAAATCGGGCCCTTAATCCTTGGAATAAGAAGCTTAATATTGTTGCCTCTTCTTCTTCTTCTTGAGTTGCTGTATTTAGTGAGGAAGCTTTCAACTTGCATTTGACCGGCTGATGTTGAGCAGTAAAGCCAGAGTTATAGAAAGGGCATGTCGTGTTCATGCATGGAAGTACCTACTTGTCCTAATGTGTTCCAGTATCATTTTTAGCCCGGTTGATTCTCAGTCTGTTGGAAAAGTTGTTGGGCGGTTTGAGCTTAGAAGTTGATCCCGTGTATTGTTTTATGTGCTCTCCACTTTCCCCCCTTCCTCGCTCCCTTGTACATCAAGATTAATTTTTGTTACTGGCTTGCAAGGAAAGGGCTAAAGATAGAGATGAAGGATTTATCAACTGTTGTGAAGTAGCAGGAACAGCAGCTCTTGACTTTTGGGAAGTTGAGAATTGTATGATTGAGAAGTTGCCAGACGTAGATACACGCATTAGTAGTAGTATTTCTTGGGATTTGGAAAAACATGTATTTGAGAGATTGGAACGATTGGAAAAGGATTTGGAACGTATAGATCCTTTCTAATTAATTCTGTACTGAAGAAAACACTGGGAATGAGAATCATCTAGTGAGATGAGGAGTCTAAAGTGGGAAATGAACAGTTCATTAGGATGTAGAGATTTCTGGTTTTAAAAAAGTCTGGCTTCCCTTGTTTTCACGTTACATTAGAAGAAAGCTCACGGGGTGTGTATGGGGATTAGCGTTGAGTGGTGTGGTAGTTGTAGTAGTAGATGGTCGTGCTTGAGCATCCTAACTAAATGTGAGGCACTCATCGTCTTCACATGATAACATTCAGTGTAGTGACTGAGACTTTGTAAAAGTTCGATAGGATTGGATTAGAGAGCGTTTATATACGGAGGCAGGCACACCACTGATACCAGTGCAGTGTGTGTGTGTGTGCTCAACTCCTGAGCAAATTTGATGGTAAAGAAGTGTTTTATTTTCTTTCCGTGAGGTGAACTCATGATGAGCTGGGGCAGGGACAGGCATGTTTGAATTACATGATCAATCCTATATAACTCGTATTTTCCTATGACGTTTCTCGTCGCACTACATTCGTTTTATCATTGTCCTCCTCTCCTCTTCTCAGTCTGCCTGTCGTTCCGTGGGTGATGACATGTCCAAGTGACGATAGCCTATTCATTGAAGGTGATGATTGAAATGCTTTGCCTTGGTTGTATTTGCAACTTGAACTATGCAAAACTTTTATACTACAACTTCTGCTTTAACCTATTGCCAATTGATCATAATATACTTTCTGTGCTCGCTTACAAATGTTATACCGCGCATATTGGATCTATTGCAATAGGATTAGTCAGTGTATGGCAGTGTGGCACACGCACACACAGTGATATGAAAGATCACCTTATGCTCTAGTAAATTCGTTTGCGGAAGTGTGATCATCACCTTCAATGAATAGGCCATCGCACAGTATTCTAAAATCTTCTGCCTGACACTGCCATGTATATATTCAGTGATGTGTGGTTTTTAGACAGTATACATACATGTACGCGCCTGGCAGTATAAGGTGCGAGTGTAAATTATATTTGCCCAAGTATTACGAAAGGAACTTAATTCTGCCACCTTGAGTCTAATTCATGTGCTTTAAATCCGCTGCGATGTAATCAGTTGGTAGCGTAATCTGGTTTTCACCAATACATGTCAATTTGAAACATGGCAAGGTTTTGTCTAATGTGTATCCAAATGTATTAGCTACGGTGGGGGTCTTATATATGCATCAGTATATATAAATGCACATTTTACTTTTGTATCTCTCACAAATGGGTTCAGGTGCATTATAGGATAAGTCGGATGAAGCGTTTCACCGTCGCAATCGGCTAGAGAGCTATCATGCATATGTAATGGTTTCGTCTGGAAGTGTGAAAGGAAGTGAGAGCCTAATTTATTTTCCATGTAATCTGGTTGCTGATGTTTCTGTGTAGAATAGTCTGCCTCTAACTGCGGTAGCAGCTTCAATATATGACACCTCTCTGCATTTACATATGTATTAAAAGTGCATACCCAAACGTGATGATGAGATGGAATACTCGAGCACCTTATTAAATTGACTGCTACTAGACAGTCTGGATGATCGACTATGCAGTCTATTACAACAGTCTATGGTATTGGTTCAGAATTTGTAAGAAATAAGGCATAGGTGAACATGTACCAGCGCTTGTAAATAATTTTAGTGAGCATGAAACACATGTTATGGAAGATGGTCTGGAAATGCACATTTTTAGACACATAAATACAATGTATTTATGTCGTATTGGTTGAGGAAGACTTTTCGGGCATGGGAATTATTATTATCATATAGTGTCATTGTCATGGTGTCAGAGTCATAGAGATTTTTTTGGGGGACCTGACTGACTGAGTTCAAGGTAAATGACATAATTCCCTCTTTTATACGTATTGAATTTATGTGAGAAGGAGGAGGAGGAGGGAAATAATTAATTCAAATAGAGAATAAGTTGTATTTCTCGAATAAAGGAACATACCGAATACAAAGTATAATGTACATATGAAAACTTCTCTGGTTATCTAGCAAGAACTGCAAGATACTTTTTTTTAGTAATATGGGCTTACGGATTCTATTTGTATGGCTCTTATCATGTTGAATGTAAATGTGGTTGGCATAAGCAGCGAGATAGAATCATTGACCCCGCTTCCTTCATTATTATTCCTGAGTCTGCATTTCGTCGATGGTTCCATTTCATTCATATGTACGGATGTAGTGGCAGTGCGTGTATGTGAATGCGCACATACGTAAAGATGAGTTGTAGTATATCTACTGTATTGTATCAAAGTGTCTCTCTCTCTGAAATCATGTAATATATATTTACATATATATACTTATTCTACCTTGTTTGGCTGATTGGGAAGATTTTTATTCGTGGAAGGTTCTTCCTCTAGACTGACTCTGCATGCACTTTCTAATCTACATACATGGGTTCCGGTTTAATACCCCTTGAAATGGTTCAGTGGGATTGATACAATGTGTGTACTATATTAGCCTTGAACTATGGGCAATATAGGCTTTTGTACATGTATAGAAATTTTTATTCTTGGAAAGCATGATCCACATAAGTAATATGTATATGCTTATGGCTATAAAGTATATCTTGTTCTGGAAGTTGAAGATTCTCGAGAGAAAAAGAAAGGTAGAAATGAAGGAAATTGCCATCTCTCGCGTTATTTTTAATGTGCTGACGAGAGTAGAATAGAAAATTTGGGCTGACTGGATATAGCTTTGAGTTTGACGGAGAAAGTCTCCTGCCTCTGGCTATGGAGCTTCCTCTTCACCACTCCCCTGTTACTATCTGCTATCTAGGATGTTCCAGTGGTGCTGATATAAACGGAAAGTTGCGACTATCCAGCCTGCATGAGTTCAACTACTAATGTAGAATGGGAGATAGGAAAAAACAATATTTGTTAATGGGAGGGTAGGATTTTATTAACGTTTCATATTCATATTTTTACGTCTCACTCTCTCTCTGTCTCTGTTTCTACGTATGGTATCATCTGAATTCTAGAGTATGAAGTTTCGCTTGTCAGATCAGTTTTCTCAGCAATTTAATTTTTTCCCGTGTTATGCAAAACTAGATCTGCTTCTATGATTAGTAATATACTGAATTCTTACATGATGATCTAACTCAATGATATGTTTGCTAAATATAAGGAAATTTATTTTTCTCTGCTGCTCATGTTGCTGATTTTATTTTTAAAGAATTAAAACTGTGTATTTTTTCTGAGTATGTATGGGCATTCATGAAATTCATTTGAAACTGATTAGTTGGTTGGTGGTAAACATCATTGTAACATTAATTCTGAATTACTATTGGGAAATTGTATTCGTTGCTGTAGGAAAGCGTGACTGAGAAAATTAAAGTAGTCGTAAGTAAGTAGCTATTAATAGTATATAACTTGAGTGAGTAATAAGTTTGAGGAATAATAATATTCTTTAAGGTATAGATAGGGGTTATAAAACAGTTTGAATTGATTGGGTTGGCTAATGGAAAGTATTAAGCGGAAGATAATATTGCTAATGCATGTGATGCAATAGCTGTAGAATGTAGCTCGTACTTGGTACAGTTGAGCCGACGAACGCTCATGATTTCGCATTGATGCAATTACATTAAAAATGATTATTAGGCCTCTTTTCCAGAGGAATGAAGGGAGAATGTATGTATATAGCTAGAGAATTAAATGAACCGTACTTTCTACATTGAAAGTGCATACGACAGGATGAAAACTTGCCTCTTGTATTAAGCTTCTCAAGCATAGTCTCTCTCTCAGGCTTCACATTTGAATAAGTTTGTTTAGACATTTTTGTATTACCATTAATGATGGTTGCTGTTGAGAACTATTTCTTAACAGCAAAAGCAAGTTTGTT